>CAJUUU020000008.1:0-64716 GCA_910589285.2 Mythimna ferrago
ACTCACTTTTTGTAGGTTCGCTTTGCCGGCCACGTGGTTTATTGTGAAGCCGGAGAGGAACGGTCCGGCGCTGTCGCAGTCTGCACGACGACAGGCTCGCTTCACCCATTACTTACTCCTTATCATACTCCGTCCCACTTCTACCTCCTTCCGACCCTTTCACACCTCACAAACTTCTCTATATCTGTCTCGTTCATATAACTTGGTATGGTTGTAAATTGTTCCCTTTGTATTCTTTATGTTTCTATAATAGAGGCAAATTTTAAACTGGCTCCGAAAATGCAACCACTTCGAGCGTTTATGGGTCTTTTATTGAGTGGTGTGTCTCAGTTGATGCCTGTTTCTGCTAAATCATTTGTTATCTTGATATCTTTAATGGGTGATTCCATGGTAATACGAGTTTAGCGTTCTACAGAAGTTATGCGCATATTATACAGCTAACTCAACAGCTATATAGCCATAATTTAAAACACTGAAGTTCGTTCCTACATAAAGTAGGTACGCGCGCCGCGCGCGCATTACATATCCTGTGGGATGCATATGTGCGATTATAATCTTTCCTAGTTATGCTATTTATTGATAAAATTTTTCGTTTTCTAGAACCCAATAGGGACCTACATACCTACCGTGTGTATATTTGTAGATATTATGCCCAATGTCGTATTTCCATTAATCAACAATCTGCAGGCATTAAATTCTTAATGCTGAAATTTATCTTCCAAAAGCAAAAAGTTAACAAGAACAAGTAGGTACCGTTCTTGTTAACTTTTTGCTTTTGGATAAGAAATTCTAATGTTGATGAACAGAATGTTAAATATCTGAAGATATAACTAATTTATTAGAGCATAATTATTTTGGACGCTTCGTACTAATTCATCACTTGCATATTTAAAAAGGAATAAAATTACTTAAATGTCTATTCAGTTTCGAAGCAGGAGATACAATCACTTGTGGACCGAGGTTGAAAAATAAATCTTACAAGTCTTTATTAACATATTAAAAGTATGAACTTTATTGTTTAAACATTAAAATGCGAGTATTAAGTTGACTTCGGTTGATATCTCCACCAGTTGATGTTTCCAGTTCGGTTGAGAATAGGGTAGTCGATTAAGTCTATGGAGACCACGTGAGGAGGTTTATCAAGTTCCAGGACCTGAATATGGTTCTTCTCTGGTGCTGGCTTCAACCATATTCCAGGCAAGTACAGAGTTATCTGTGGACCCGCGCTGGGCCAATACCTGCCGAGGTTGTATCCGTTCACCCATATGTAGCCCTGTGACATAAAAACATTACAAATGTATCAGCACACGATTTTGTATTATTTTTGGATAATGTTATGCTAAAACGATTCAACCCACTTCAAATACCTGATAAATTTTTTCGAAACAGTTCAGTTCTATTGAATTTGTATGTATTTATTAAAATGGTATTTATATGTATTACAGAGGTATTTTAATGTAAGTACCTATGTATTTATTTTTTATGTATATATTTTAATCTAGACCACAGGCAGCATATTTGGTAGACTACAGATAATTTGGGTTATTCGGACGTCTTTATAAAAATCAAGGGTATGATAAGAAAAAAAAGAATAATCACCAATACCAAATATGCTACCTGTCCTGTGTTAAATTATATACCTCCATAAAAAATAAATACATCTAGGTACTTACATTAAAATAACTCTATTGTTGAAACATTGTTTACTCGTCTAATAGTAACGGATAGAATCATCGCATATATTTCTCCAAGATCTCTACTAGGCCCGGTATTCTTGAGGAGACTCTTATTCAAATTTGAGTTACCAAGACCGCTAAGCGGTTGCAACCATCTTTAGACCCATTTTTGTTATACATATCGAACCATCGACTTAACGACATACAAGGTGCGTATTTCAAAAGTCGCTTTGAATTTGATGTTTTTCTTACCTTGCCCCATCCACTCGTGTCGACAAATGTATCCAATGGTTCTATGCCAACCGGTATTGTAAAGTCACCCTCATAGAAGGTGGGGAGTCGATGGTTGTTGTCACTTCTAATTTCTGAGGTGTCGAACGTCTCCAGAGGGAACCCAGTTATCTCCCATTTTCCGTCTAATACCTTACTGTTGAACTCCACTTCACTAAGTATACCCTGGAAAATAACAAGAAAATTTGGTCATTAACACATTTCTATCCCCAAATCTACACAAATTTTTAGAGGTAAAGTTTTTTTTTTCATTTTTTTGTTTGTAGGAGGTAATCTCTGAAAGTTCTGGTCCGATTGCTAAATTTTTTTTTACCGATTTGAAAGCTGCTGTATTCCTAACATTAGGCTATATTTTATGTACGCGAGCGAAGCTGCGTGCAAAAGCTAGTTAAATATGTATATGAAAAAACGTCGATAAACATATCGTCAAACGATAAAATTTAGTGAAATGACTAAAATAATACGTGTGTGTATATTTGTGTTATTCCCTCACGCTGAAACTGATGAAGGGAATTGGACAAATTTCCCACGAATTGGTTCGTTTGGGATAATTTTCTACTATCAAGCGGGCGAAGCTGCTGGCTGAAGCTACTATTTGATAAAATAGTAACATTTTACGGATTGGTCGGCCACATAAAACCGATGTAACCGATATAAAGTTGAAGCGGAGTCTAAGCGACAGGTTTCGACAGGTTTTTGTTTGTTTTGCCCAGCCAAACAAATGATAATCTAGATGCGAGATAAAAGTCAAATCTTACTATTTGTATTATAGTTTTATAATTTTTTAATTCTAACATCCGTAACCAAAACTAGTGGATAATCTGAAATAATTTCATATCCGTAACCAAATTAATATTATTTCTTACGTATCCGTATCTGATACGAAATTTAATATCCACAACATTCCTGGTTATAATAAACTATATACCTACATAGATTTAAGTTTCAGTGAAATTGTTACTTTTTGGTGCGCAAAAAAGTTTATTCTATTCTATGCACAAGGTTTGCATTAATCATTTAGTTTATCGAATATTTAATGTTGACCTATACGTGTAGCGCATAGATCTTGGAATAAGCTTTATTCCATAATCCATATTGTAAATATAGCAAGTCATGGTTAATACATAAATAAATGATAGATATCCCTAAATATTTTGGTATATAGTAAATTTATTTCTCACAACTGGTAAAATTATTAATTAAAATAAAATTTTCAAGTTTTTGTGAACATTGTGATTTCAAGTTAAGATTTACGCCGTCTCTCTACATATTTCAAGCAAAACAATTATTTTTCAAGTTATTTTTTCGAATCTTGCCTTATATGCACAGAGTTTTTTTATCGGCTAGTACCTTAGCAGTCGGCTGCTAATGTACTGTAGGTACTATCAATCACTCAGCTGTCAACTGACGAGTTGAGACTGTCCACCGTTTTGCAAATCCGACAGTAAATCCTTATATACGAATATTCTTATTTATTAAGCTATTGCATAGCTTCTATCGCGGGCCTTGAGCGTGGAGACCGAATCCAGAAATTCCGTAACGAAAATAACCTAACACCCCTGTTTTTTGAGCGTGGTGACCGATAAGAAAACAAATGAGTGAACAATCAATCAAAATTCAATTCAATGTGTGAAAGTGTAACTTCAATTAATATCAAAGAAAAAAAAAAACAAAGGAAAAAATATACTGCATAAATAAAATAAATAAATAATTATAATTGCATAAGTTGATAAAATGCTATGCAATAGCTTTACCGCGGCAGTCCCCGATTGCCACACGCCTTTTTTTATGTAAGTACACACACTTAACATCGAAAAGAACCAATACAGATAGAAGAGAACAAAGGTCCTGTTTATTTTTAACGAAATTTCTTCCAGCAGACCTGCGACAGGAGAGTTGGATGAGAGATGTGGATGTAGATTATTTATTATACACGTAACTTAAAAAAAACAGTTTAGATTCTAGAAGGCCATCCTGATTATAAAAGGTTAGATAACATTCTATATTATTTGGAGGAGTAGTGAACCATAACTGAGTCGATAACGTTTATAGTGAGTCATCTGTCTTGGTCAATGTTTGACAAGGACAAGGATTACTTTGACAAGATAAATTGACCGATATACATAGTTCGGCCATACATTTTGTTACACTGTTTTAGGGTTCTGTACTCTAAATACGGGATCCTATTTTAAGACTTCGCTGTCTGTGCGTCTGCCCGTCTATCACCAGTCTGTATTTGAAGAACCGCGATAGCCCGACAGTTGAAATTTTCACAAATTATGTATTTCTGTTGCCGTTATAACAACAAATACTAAAAACAAAATAAAATAAATATTTAAAGGGGGCTACCATACAACGAACGCGATTTTTTTTGCCGAATTTTCCTAAGGACGGTACGGGACCCTTCGTGCGCGAGTCCAACTTGCAATAGGCCAGTTTTTTTTTCATTTGGCTTCACACAGTATTATGCATTTAGCCAGCATAAAGTTAAGGAATCTGTCAATCAGTACTGCGATAATATTTTCAGCTCCATTTTGCCGAAATCGCGCCTGTTTCAATGATTCCACATATTGTCCAGCTGTGTAAACTTTTGAGATACAAAACCATACATTTCGTATTACAATATCCACTAGAAATGAATTTTTATCTATACATATAATTAAATCGTAGGAAAGTCAAAACTGTACATTGAATATTTTTTAAAAAGAATACTTGGGGCGTGATCTACAATCGATATCGAAGCCAAAAATATAGTTTTTAGAATTTTTGTCTGTTTGTCTGTTTATCTGTTTGTCTGTTTGTCTGTATGTATGTCCGGGCTAAACTCAAAAAGTACTGCATGGATTTACTTCAAATTTTGCATGAATATTACTAAGAGGTCGGGTCAACATATAGGCTACACCTACGGGGGAGGAGCTGTGAATCTTTATTTTTCTTAAGCATTCTGTGACAGCGTGTAATCTAACGATGCATATTTAAATGTTGTTTTTGAGTAAGCCATGCTATTATCTAGCTTTACACCATAAAAACTACGCCATTTAAGTAACTTGGGCAGAGAAACATAGTTTAATGAATGTTAGTAGTATAGAGACAATTTTAAAGCAGCGCCATCTATGAGATTTCATAAAAATCAAATCAAGTTACATGTTAACATTTTTCGGAAATTAAGAATTTAAATTTGATCATGTAGTTAGTTATTCTTAAAATTCATAGATGGTGATGTGATGTGATGTGCATTTTCTTCATAAAAGTTGTATCATATAGTTCGTTTTGACAAATTCAATTCCAACAAAACCCTGAAAAATCTTGAGTAGAGTTGAGTAAGACAATTATTAAAAAAAAATGCGGTGTTAAGTATTACATGGTGACATTTTTGCAGCTCTGTGAAGTCGACCAGTTTGCGAGATCCCTTACGTATGACGAGGTGCCTTCATATTACACGTACGACAAGCAAAGGGGTGTATTTAACCGACATCGACGAGGAGGTGCCGTGGAAGGTTTTCCGGGAATTTTCAAGGACGCCGCCTTGGGTAGGGTTTATACCGTGCATCCGAATAATGGCGAATGCTATTTTCTGCGATTGTTACTTCACACTGTCCAAGGCCCAACGTCTTTCGCCTTTCTGAGGACATTTGATGGCGTGGAGTATCCCACTTACCGCGCAGCCTGCGTAGCACGTCACCTTCTCGACGGTGACCAAAATTGGGATCCTCGCGGAGGCGAGCGTCAGTGACAGTCCCAGCCGCATGCGTCATCTGTTTGCCGTCATCTTGGTGTTTTGTGGAGTCGCGAACCCGGTAGCTTTGTGTGAGAAGTATTGCCATCATCTGTCTGAAGATTTTCTACGAGCTTTGAGGCGTGCTACTGGAGACAAAGTCGAAGTAACTGATGAACGCGTGCTGAACACCTGTCTCAGTTCACTTCAAGATGTGGTCATTTCTATGGGCGGCAATCCGCTGATCGAATATGGGTTACCAGCTCCCCCATCATCACCGCATCAAGGCCGTGGAAATCGGGAGTATAACACTGAGACAAATTACGATTCGAAATGACCATGTCACTTTGTTCTCTTCAGAGCAAAAACAAATGACACCGTCCTTGAAAGCGTTGGGCAAAACCAGGGTAAAATGTTTTTCTTGGATGCTCCTGGTAGAACAGGAAAAACATTTGTTACCACTGGCATACTTGCAGAGGTCAGGAGGCAAGGCAAAATTGCTATTGCTGTAGCGTCGTCGGGAATCGCTGCCATACTGCTTCCGGGTGGCAAGACAGCACATGCCATGTTTAAAATTCCCATCGATTTAGAGAGCGCCGAAACGCCTGTTTGTGGTGTGTCACGTAACAGCGATAAGGGACACTTGCTCAAGGATTGCTCTCTGATCGTATGAGATGAGTGTACGATGGCCAATAGGAAGGCAGTTGAGGCCGTGGACAGAACCCTGCAGGACATCCGCAGGAACGAACATTTGATGGGTGGTGTCACAGTTCTGTTCAGTGGCGATTTCCGGCAAACACTTCCCGTGGTGACGCGGGGATCGAGGACTGTCGAGGTGAATGCTTCGTTGAAACGATCTTCGTTGTGGTCACGAGTTCGTACGCTGCGCTTGACCATTAATATGAGAGCTCGGTTCGGCGGCAATGCATGTGCATTGCAAGAATTCTCCGATGTCGTTCTAAGTCTTGGCGAAGGCACTCTGACAGGTGGTGCTTCCAGAGTCTCTCGGTAGAGTGGTATCCAGCTTAGAAGAACTCATACGCTGTGTGTACGGGGACATCAGTCGTATACCGCACCAGCTTCTTGGGTGTGTGAGCGATAACGCCGACGCCCAAAAATGATCAGGCTGAAGCAAATAACGAATGCATTCTCTCGGAAATTGAGGGGAATGAAGTGGTCTACACCTCGATAAACACTGTTGTCGAGCAAGATGACGCCACACATTATCCCGTGGAATTTCTGAACTCCCTGTCAGCAAGTGGACTTTCAGCGCATACCATCAAGCTGAAGGTCGGTGTCCCGATTATGCTTCTTAAACGAACCTATCTCCTCCGAAGTTATGTAACGGGACCCGCCTTAAAGTCATCTCGCTCCACAGACACACCATTGTGGCGGAAATTCTTACGGGTTGTGGCGTCGGCGAGGCAGTATTTATACCACGTATTCACCTCATACCTCACAACTTCCCGTTCCAGTTAAGCGCGTACAGTTCCCCGTGAGGGTTTGCTTCGCGATGACCATCAATAAGTCACAGGGGCAGACACTGAGGGCAGCGGGTGTCGACCTCAGGACGAGTTGCTTCTCACACGGGCAACTGTACGTCGCTTTCTCCCGTGTCACCAGTACTGTCTTTACATTTTGGCTCCTGGCAGCATAACTACTATAAACTACGTTGTATAGGGAAGTGTTGTAAGGTATGATACCTTTGTACGTATTTTTACTCTTTTGTGTCCTGGAATGTATTCCTGCATTATTTTCTCTATTTCCTTCAGTCTCATCTTATGACTGAACTCAGCAGGATTCCCAAATAATTCTCTTCACTTGCTTCGTTTGTAAAAAAACTTATATTTTAATGCTATTTTAAAAGTTGTTTACTTATAATACTATAGCGATACTGGCATCTTAGGTTTTTTGGTGCTGTAGAGCTTTCACGCAGACGATGTCGCGGGCAGCAGCTAGTATGTCAATATGGCATGACAATTTTCTGTTTCAGAAAGCATATTTGTGTATATTATTATTAGGGGTCAGTGCATATTTGACGTTTTCAAGACAAATTGCCACCTGTCACTTTTTATTTATTTATTACCAATTTACACTTACAGTTTACACATATAAATTATAGGCACACATCAATAGCAGTAATACAAAAAATAATAATTAAAAAAAAATAACATAATAATCATGAAAGCTATAAAAAGTAATATTAACAATGAAAACAATGTCAATATTAATAATAATAATGATAGTCGTGACGGCCAATGGCTTAATAGCCAAGAGCCTCGACCAACATCTGCGGAGGCTCTTGTTAGGCAGTTGGATCAAGGGCTTGATCCAGAAGGTAGTACTCCTAGACACGGCGCGTATTGTCCGGAGGTTCCTCTTTCAGGGGCCCTGACCGCAGCTTGGACCCTGTTTCCGATGGCGGTGGGCTAATATTTTTTTTATATTTTTTTTTAATGTTATTTTTTGAAGAAATATTTAAAAATATGATAAATATGTATGTATATAATAATAAATGAATGGAATAATAATGAATTTATTGTAAAAATAATATATATTTTTTAAATATTTATATAGGTTTGGAGGTATGCGGAACAGAAAGTAAAGTCCCGCAAGCCTCCGTTGAAAAGGGAGGATCCTCCGACCAGACAGGTGTTATGGTCTGGTGGGCGACTGCCCGATAGATGATTTCGGGCTGTCGTATATGTTCAAATCGCGCGGAGAACTTTGATTATATTGTAATATTGGACTTGTCGGGTTATCAGCTTTAGTAGGTATAGGGCCAAGGGGCCACTAATGCTTAGTGTAGCCAAATCAGAGGAGTTGGGTCGAAATAGTTATTCCAACGCAGGCAGACCAACCTGGCTCGCGCTAATTTAAACGTATCGGGAGACTAGGTGCGGATGGTAGTGTGATCCGAGGCTCGATGAACCGCGGGTCGACCGCGGGTCGACCGCAGGTAGGTGGGACCCAAGTAATGTGCCAGCGACATATGAAAGGTTGCTGTCGGAAAATCCCGGATTGCACCATCATGCTGGTTGGTGACTAGATGAGAGAGCTCGATAGACATTAACGGGAGGCCCGTGCGTGCCCGCAGTCTTCTCCAGACTACTCTTCCAATGATGTCGTCCTTTCAGTGCGTGCCTAGTAGTTAGCAGCGCGGAACCTCATTTCACTTTCTTTTCCTCTCTTTCCTTCACTCACACCCATTTGTATAGGGAAAAAGGAAAAGCTGAGCAGCAGCAGCCCTCCTTCTCTCACAAAGTTCACTTCAGTAACATACTAGGTCTCCACTCAAATCTCATCGCAGTCCATCACCATTTGGATACTGAGAAACCAGCTCCCTTTTTCATTCGGAGATGCATATCAGAAGTCCGCTTAACGCGTCTTACCTTTCTTACCTAAGGTGTACCTAAGAACTTAAGTTTGAACCACACACAAGTTTGCGCCCAGGATGACATTAGTTCTCAGCGTCTCCGTAATCTAGAGGACTTCAGGTTCTCAACGCTTTTGCACCTATAATTGAGAGGCAATCAGTTACCACAGCATCTCAGTGAAGTGATAATTGATGGCTGCTCGTCCGGTCAATTAGTTGTAACGAATTGAAAGGCAATATAGCACTATTTTGATAAAAGTTTGTTGCAACCGAGGCAGAATTTGCATAGGTGAGTGTGTTATGAAGCCGAGGGCTGCAGTGATTTTGCACGTGTATCAAACGACCTTTTTCGATTCGATTTTCGACTCGCGGGGATCGACGCGCGCCCTGCCTGATACGATACATATAATATTGCGGCGCGGGGAGAGCACGCGCACTTTTCGGCACTAATGCGGAAAAACAGTCTATTGCGTGCCTAAAAGCGGAGGGATAAGAGCAGGTTTTCGAGTAAGTGTATTGATAATTTATATGTTGCCACATAAAATAAATTTCAAAATTAAATCAAATACCAGACTTTTATTGAAACCATTTTTTTTTTAAAACCTAATTTTCTTTAACCTTTCGTATGCCGTAATTAGAGACACAATTAAAAAGTTATTGTGTCCCGCGTGGATCCACGTTCCGGAACGGGTTAATGAAAGCTTTTAATGAGTAAGAGGGAGCCCGGGCGCGCTAAAGATGGAAGGAGGGAAGGGAGGCCTTTGCCCAGGAGTGGGACAGAACAGGCTAACAAAAAAAATAATATACACTCATATTATTTTTTTACCTGAATAACAATTATTATTATATGTGTTATTTATTATTTTTAAATGTTATGAAATACTACTTCTGAGCCAGTTGCTAACTTGCAATTGCAAGTTAGCACCAGTTTGAAGAGAAACCAAAAATTTTGATGATGGTGTTGATATTTTTTGAGATATGTTTCCAATAGGTGAGTCAGATATTTGCATAAAGATGATTTCATGACTAGTTAATACTGTGGATACGGCTGGGGCGTGAATATCCGTTCCCATACGCTCGAGACCACTTCCCCTGCTCGCATTACTGCTTTGCAGAAAGGTGACCACTCCTTATACCCAGACGCCAGATACACACAGACATATTATGTCCAAACGGAGCCAGAGACGGGCCAAATATCGCCGCCGCTGATGGCATCCACAAGAATACAGCAGCGGCATTCTTCTTCGTATACTCCACCGTGCCCCCTATTGTATGTACTACGTGCTGAAAACTCTTCAAGTTACGATCACATGAGATTTAATGAATTAATTAATGGAAAGGAATCCATACTTGTAAAAAAATTAATGAATACTGTAAATAGGTATTAATTTTGTAAGTGAATAAGATTTGTGTACCTACTAGCAATTTTAACTTTTAAATATTGTAGGTATGGAATTAGCAAATCTTAGTTTTTTTACATGCTTGGCATCCCCCGCATATATGTTAACTATGTTGTAGATACAGGAAAAATAATATACGTCAGTTTGTAACAGATTTTTTTTTATTACAAAATATATATTTAAGTATAAGAAATATAAACGATCTGATTATTATTTATAATAATCTTTAATGGGAATGGTTGCAGTTGTTGAACGACTTTTGTACGAGTACGTAGTAGCATTCAACTTATAGTATTTGACCTAATAATACACGCATTCATTAAGACTAGGTGGATTAAAGAAGGTGCACCGTGGAATAAAGTACATTGACCTTTTCCTAATATCTCTGCGAAGGTCCCCAAAAAACCAACAATGAACTACTTTTCATAACTTTATTACATTCAAGACAGCTTTATGTCTTTATTTCTGTTTTTTAAATTAAGAATGTCAACAAATGTAGCAGGGTCAATGACCGTTATTCCACGGTTATCTGGCGACTACACTAGAAGTTGTCTACTTAAATCGACTACATAGGTAAGTACATTTCTCGGTTACAATATTATTCTAGCAATCAGTTACTTTGGACTTGAAAGGTCGTAAAAGTGTTTTTTAGCTTAAATTCTAGTTCTGTTTAGTTCCTGACACCATCGATTTGTATTTTAAAAGTTAAATACTGACGAAAAAATGGTTGCAGCAACTGGTTGTAAATGCAATATTTCTTATAAATTGGCTTTTGCAAACCATTTTTCTTAGTTATGTACACACGATTTGACTTTTACACCTTTTATAATTAACGAATGAATATAAAAATGTGAGTTATACCATTCAAGTATTGTACTACCATGTTAATACTGCCAAGCATTATTTTGGTTTTTAAATCCACTAGGTACCTAACTACCTCTGTAGGAGTTTATTGTAGACTTTTATTTAAATAATGTTAAGGTCTTTGATTATTTATTGTGTGTAGATGGTGTGTCAAATGCTTGAAAACGTGGCCAAAAAAACGGACTTAATTTTAGTCCGGAGAAGCTTACCCACCAGTCAGAGCTGATCGTGTCGCGTTTCATGTCACGTATTACGCGCACTAATTAATAAACAGATTACATAAAAAAAAATGACTGTATGCGCTATAAAATTGTACCGGTATTATAAAGGACGAGTAAAAACTGCGAAACACATCACCTACCATCACAAGTGTCATCCAAGCAACCAAAAAAACTACATTTTATATTTTTGTTCAAAACGATTCGCGCCAATCGCAATTTTTTTTTTTTTATCCATCATAAAGTCATATTTTTGTTAGTAGATCGGTTCTGTAGTAGATTTGTTTGATATACACTACTATTTTGTAATTATTACAATAAAGGGCTTAATAGAAAAGGTCTTGTTTGCTAATATCTTTTCTGTTTAAACACAGCAAAGATATTAGCGTTTGTTTAAATCCCAAAATGTCACTCAATTTATGGAAATATTCGAAGTGCGTTTCACATAAGAAGTTCGTTCGCCGTAATGTTGGCCCCTGTCTGTCTACAGAAAAAAGAAAATAAAATAGACAAGAGTTGCCCACTCTAGCAAAATTGTTTAGCAATTGTTTAACGATAGTTGCAACACTTTTTGAAGAATTATGAGGGGAATGAGACTTTATTAAAAAAAAAGCAGGTCTAAAAGGAAGTTGTCTATGGAGAAGTACGACATTGAGGCGGGACGTTTTCAGTATTTGGAAGAATTGCAAGACTATCGAAATGGAGCCCAGCGTTCAATACTTTATTCAAAAATAGTTTTTTAAATTCCCAAAAGAAATAAAAAAAGAAAATTAAAAGGCAATTGTTAAAAGTAACGAAATTTCAGTTTACCTCCCTAATATTATAATCGACAATTACGCGTCGACATATCAAGTTGAAATTACCGATAATTTATGCGGGGGACTTGCGGCAAAAAAAAGTTAAATTTCCAAGTCAACGCAATTAAAAGATATGACCAATTATGTCGCTTATTTGGTCAATTTCTATGGAAATCGCTCGTGTGGGTTACGAAACCCTCAGGACTCGAATCGAACCCGACTCGCATTGACTGATTATTTATACAAGCTTACACACTATTATAATGCTACAAAACATAGTGGTTGTAACTTTTTTTATAAATATATATGCGTACGAAGTCGTGAACACATCTAGTAAAATAAAATGATAATGTGCTTTATATATAGCATAATTTCACAAATTAAAACTGCTTGCAAAGTCGTAGAAAAATTCCATAGCGTGTGATTGACACACTTTATTTCTTTATTATTCAATTTTATCCGAATCAAGAAACATTCTGTGATATGAATAGTAAAAGTATTTCGTGTGCCATAGGCACAATTTGGCACATATTTTTGGCATAATCAGTAACTTCCCACTATTGATATTTTATTAGATCTGGTTGTGGTCGGGTCAGGAACCGTGATCCCCAGCCCGACCACAATCGTACTCTTATTACTCAAAAAGTACAAGGCACAAATTCCTGGGACAAAGGGCACAATAAACACAATTAAAATAACCATTTTGTGCCATAGTGAAATCTCCATTCCATGTCGTGGTCGGGTCAGGAATCACAACACATTTAAGTTTAGTTTAGCTGCTATTTTGGAGTATCTCTAATAAAGTATTTTCAATTGTGTTCTATATGAAAATTAACATTTCGACAAGTTACTTTAAAAAATCATTTTGCGTTAGGAATATTTACACATTTGGAACTACGTCACACCGTACCTACTTGTTTAAGGAAGGTTGTGACTTAGTGTGAATAACATTTATCTAATCATCGTAACTTTTAAAATACATTTAATATTAACTAAAACTTATGATTTACTTAAAATGTATCATTTTCTGTTTTAAAAAACATTTAACTGCATTTATTTATCACTATTTCATTTCAATATAAGTCTACTACAAAAAAGAGAATTAAAACTATTTAAACTTTAAATTTTTCGTTTTCCTATAAAATCGCTGATTAAGCTTTAACGACCCCCCAAGTTGCGAATATTGGAATCAGGAATGTGTAATCTGGCTTACGTAATTTTTATCAAATGATATGGTACTACTTAGTAGCTAGCAATATTTTTTTGATGTGTAGGTTGGTTCAGGAACATCAAACGATTTTAGATATTTTCCGGTGATTCCATCGTTTTAATTAGAAATCAAGCGGACATTGCTTATTCAAAATGACGATTCCATATTCATTAATAAGCTCTTGATTAGGAAAAGTATAACGGCCCTTTCACGACCTTGCCTCTGTGAGCTGAAACTAAGCGCGGGGCGGCGAGCGGTAAGATCAAAAGTCTGAAAATGTTTGAAGCACGCCACGAGACGCCGCTCATAGCGCCGCGCCCGCTTACCGATGCCTTACCGCTCGCCGCGTCGTCCGCCATTGTAAGGCTGAAGTCGTGACCAGGCCGTAATGATTTGCAAGTAGCATCGTTGAATTACGTGAGCGGGTTAACGCCGGCGACCATGGAGAGTAGCGCCATCCGCACGTACATGCCGTACTCGGCTTGTCTGAAGTAGGCCGCGCGCGGGTCCGAGTCGAACTCTGGGCTGATCTCATCGACGCGAGGGAGAGGGTGCATCACCACCATGCGCCTGCGAGCGCGCGTCATCAGCTGAGGAGTCACCACTAGTAGTCCTCGAGTCTGCAACACGAATAGACAACGTGAATGAATAGATGACGTGTAGGTTGAAATGGTAATAATAAAACTCGCTGGAACAAAACGGGCTCAGTATAAAATGTGGAGTCGACAATACAATTGTAAATGAATAGTACACCGGCAATTTTCTTACTTATCGACAACATCTTTTACGTACATAACAATATCTTTTTCTGCAGTAAATAATATGAAAACCAAAATGCTGGCTAAGTACATAAGAGAGATTGAAAAAATGCAAAGGCAGTTGATTTTTTATTTTCATATTATGTAAAACTGTCACCACAAATGTAAATAACTATAACATGAATTACATAATAAAAAAAATATTATTGTGAATTTATTAAATGAGAATATTTTGTGCATATTTTGTTAATTTATATCACCATAATGGAATTGATTCTTTTTAGGGTTCCGTAGTCAACTAGGAACCCTTATAGTTTCGCCATGTCTGTCTGTCAGTCTGTCTGTCTGTCCGTCCTCGCTTAATCTCTGTGACCGTTAGCACTAGAAAGCTGAAATTTGGTACCAACATGTATATCAATCACGCCGACAAAGTGCTAAATTAAAAATTGAAAAAAATGTTTTATTAGGGTAGCCCCCCTATATGTAAAGTGGGAAGTGATTTTTTTTAAAATTTCAACCCTAACGTGTGATATATTGTTGGGTAGGTATTTAAAAATGAATAGGGGTTTACTGAAATCATTTTTTGATAATGTCAATAATTTCGGAAATAATCGCTCCAAAAGTAAAAGACAATGTGTGGGGGGCCCTAACTTTTGAACCATAACTTTAGAAAATATGAAAAAAATCTGAAAAGTAGAACTTTATAAGAACTTTCTAGGAAAATCATTTTGAACTTAATGGAAAGAACAGTTTTTGTACAAAAAAGACAAAAAGGTTGTACAAAATAATTTCTGGACTAAGTTTGTAGTATAATCGCATATGCAAGCATTTTTTTTTAACTTCATTTACATATTTTATTATCCTGAACGTATCTTCTTTCAAACAAAAAAAAGAATTATTAAAATCGGTTCTCGCAATCCAAAATTACCACCGAAAACTTCTTCTGGTACCTATGTATTAATTAGTAACCCAAAATGTTAAGGTAAAAACCAGTTTATAAATGGTTCGATAGATGGCGTTGCGTAATGACGTCATCTTTTTAAAAGTCGATGTTAAGATTTTCTGTGCTTTCATGACCTACCGTGGTAAAAAAATTTTGCTTCTTAAATATATTCGTAATTTTACGAGTGCACAATCGCTGAAATTTCTATTACTTGCATACTGTTTTAGTTATCACCGTCCTTTGTGGGCCCGTTTTTAGGGTTCCGTATTTATTAGAGTTCCGTACTTAGTATGTCAACGTAAGAAATAGCTTTTTTTAAACTCATAAGTGGGAACACTTATTGTGACGGTCGGGAAACTACGGAACCCTACACTGAGCGTGGCCCGACACGCTCTTGGCCGGGTTTTTTAATGTTAAACTAGCTTTTGCGCGCGTGGCTTCGCTTCCGCTCTTCCCTACTATACCCTACTCAGCCCTACTCTAACCTACTATACCCTACTCTACCCTACTCTATCCTACTCTACCCTACTCTATCCTACT
Source organism: Mythimna ferrago (assembly GCA_910589285.2). Lineage (NCBI taxonomy): Eukaryota > Metazoa > Arthropoda > Insecta > Lepidoptera > Noctuidae > Mythimna > Mythimna ferrago. The sequence goes on from CAJUUU020000008.1 coordinate 15,789, forward strand.
CTACACTACTCTATCCTACTCTACACTACTCTACACTACTCTATACAACCATCAACTAAATAGTCCGATTAAAGCCTAAACATTTGGTTTGGATAGGTGAGCCCGTTCTTGAGTTATAAAATTACAACGAAAAGTTACTCAATAAATTAATAAATACTGATATTAATTAATAACTTAGTTACCTTTTCATACTCTTCTTGACTTTGGAACCTTTCTCTTTGGATTCGAGTCATATATAAAACGTGGGTATCCTCCAATACATCTTCTAACCTCTCATATACTCTTTGAGATATACCTTTAGAGGCGACGTAATCTGTGATATGCTTCGGCATGCCTAACCCTCGTGGGCTGACATATTGTAGTTGTACTTGATAGAGGGTCAGAAGCCTTGCAAGAGAATGAACAGTTCGGCCATTCTTAAGATCTCCAACCATAGTGATCGTCAATCCGTTCACTGTTCCGATTTCTTCACGAATTGTAAAGACGTCAAGTAAAGCTTGTGTGGGATGTTCTCCAATGCCATCTCCTGCATTGATTATGGGTTTGCGACAATGACGAGCTGCACGCTGAAGAAAAAAAATGTATGTGAACATTTTATCGACATAAATATAATTACTTAATATAATTATTATTATGTTATTTCTTTTCTATTTAAACATTTACATTTTTAAATATTTCTTTAACAAAGTATATTGAAAAAAATATTATTATTATTGTAATTATATCACTTACCGCTACTGCCCCGGGCTCCGGATGCCGAAGTACCACTACATCTGAATAGCTTGCCATTACCGAAACGCTGTCTTCCAAAGTTTCACCTTTCTTAGCCGATGAACTGGTGGCGTCGGTATGGATCACAGAACCACCAAGCCTTTGCATTGCTGCTGCGAAGCTGCAACTAGTTCGAGTGCTAACTTCATAGAATATCGACGACATAACTTTGCCTCGCAAAATATCATCTAGGTATCTTCCCTTGTTAACACTGGTTTTCATGAACTGTGCTAGATTGAATACATCATTCAAAGTATCCTTACTGAAAGAGTCTACAGTCAGTATACTTTTTCCGAATAAGTCACTGCGTTGGCGTTGGGAAACTGTTGTAGGGGGATTATAATTAGATGTACTGTCACATCTCTGTCTAGTTACCTGGGGTAGCGGTGATAAGCACCTTGCAGCTGCGATTTCACTGAAGTGAACATTAGGCTTGGTTTGCGCATCTGGCCGGTTATCGATTTGATCAAAGTCAATATCACTAACTCGACTGAAATCAGCAGATGTATGTATTTCGAGTGCAGAATTTGGCCGACTAATTTCTTTTTCCATTTTTTCAATAGTGAGGAATGTTTGTTTCTTGGGTGTTGGCCAGTCTCGTACATTTTGGCCAAAGCCAGGAGGTACTAGAACTTGTCCCTCAACATACGCAATTTCTCCTCGCAGCGTTACTCTATGAACTGCACCACAAACTTGCATGCCTGCAAATGGCGTCCATTTAGATTTCGAAAATTCCATGGCTTGTGGAATCGTCCATTCGTAATCCATATCCACCTCCACGTAAGTATTGGGTTGTTCCGGTAAATTAAAAATCTTACGAGGGTTGCGATGGAATTTGTTTATCAGATCTTCCAAAGTTAACCGACCCTCATGTACTGCATTAAGTAGTAGTGGTAAAATGGTTTCCAATCCAGGGAAACCAGGTGGCGGCTTCTCCGAATTCTTTTCTTGCACAGAGTGTGGAGCATGGTCAGTAGCAAAGACGTCGATGATGTCTATATTTCTCCAAAGTTCTGCTTGGTCTTCCGGGCTACACAATACTGGCCTCACTTCAGCCCTTCCTTGTCCTATATGATCAATATTTGATGTGCTCAGGAATAAATGATGAGGGCATACTTCACAAGTTACCTTCAGACCTCTTTCTTTAGCGGATTTTATTATAAGGATTTCCTCTTTCCTGGCTACGTGACAAATATGGATAGGTCTATCCAGTAAAGAGGCCATCAAAATCACAGCTCCAGTTTTTTCTCGCTCCGCATGAGCACACACTGGCATTTTTTTTGGCCAGTTTTGGAGATGTTTTTGCCAGATGGTCATATCGTCTAATGTGAGAGTGCTGAATGTTTGGTTTAGATACATTTTCAAAGCAGCCGCTTGAGAAGCCACTTCACTAACAGTTTCAAAGTTGCTGGACGACGCTCCCATGAACAGTGCGTAGTCACACCTAGCACTCACGCGCGCTAAAGCAGAAGCATAGTCGTAAGAGGCGCGATCAATTACTGGAGGGTTAGTGTTTGGCATTGCAAATATCATAGTGATGCCTCCAGCAAGAGCAGCCGCAGTACAACTCGCGAAATCTTCTTTGTATGTTGCACCCGGTTCACGGACATGCACGTGTACGTCAATAAAACCTGGCAATTTTATGATGTTGCGCGATGTCATGCAGTCAGTATGAGTTTTCATTAGAGGAACACCACCGCAAAGGTGCATAGCCTGTAAAAAATATGTGATTTGTTTTTATTTAAATAGTTTACAAATAAATCATATAAGAAAAAGGATTAAAATTAAATAGCTTAACAAACCTGAACTAATAGTTTAGCGCACTTTACATCAGTCACTAAAGGTACAGCGTAATCCACAGCTAGTCGCCTAGTGCGATATCCATGTGTAGTGAATGAGGACACTCGGCGAGAACCACCTCGCATTGGTAAATTAATAACCAAATCTAATTCACGTCTAGCCATAAAGTCAGCTAAATGCATCAGTTCGCCATCTGATCTGATATCCTCTGGATCACCTATATGGTCAAATGTCCATTGAACACTTTCAACCTGAAATAAATAGAATCAATAAAATACAGGTTTTGAGAGAGACGAAAACTATAATGATAAAAAAAAAGGCTTACTTCGACTCCGTGCTCAGTATAGAAGTCTCCTGTGCCCATACTAGCATACAGTTTATATCCCATTCTGTGCAGAATTCTAACACTCGGAAGTAACTCCATTTTATGCTGAAATATAATAAAAAGAATAGTATTTTAACAATGTTACATTTTGTAGGAATAAATAAATTACAGGATTTTTAACAATTACTTTCTCACCTTAAACGTTCCCACCGATAGCAAAATAGCTTTCTTGGGTATTCTAAACCCTGTGCTCATTAACGATTTTAAATAAGCTTCGTAACGATTTTCACCGAAACATGCTACTTCTCCTGTAGATGCCATTTCAACCCCTAAAGTTACGTCTGCACCAGCTAATCTTGAGAACGAAAATTGTGGTACTTTTACACCCACTTTTCCACAGCCGGCCATTACATTAACAGGTTCCACCGGTATCCCCAAGACGATCTTTGTGGCCATCGCAACAAAATCATGATCTAGTGTCTTCGACACAAATGGAAAAGATCTTGAAACTCTGACGTTGCATTCAATAACTTTGAGTTCGTTGTCTTTTGCAATAAGTTGCATGTTAAAAGGTCCGGTAACATCGAGTGTCTCCGCGATAATACTGGCGATTTCTTTTATTTTTTCTAAAGTTTCGTCATTTATATCCTGTGGTGGAGTGACTAATGTTGCGTCGCCGGAATGAACTCCAGCATTTTCAACGTGTTCCGATACTGCCATACAGTAAATAGCACCATCAGCAGCGACTACGTCGACATCAATCTCTTTTGCATCCATTATAAATTTAGATATCACTACTGGATGATCTTTGCTAACTGAACTAGCTGACTTCAAATAAGTTTCCAATTCTTGGTTTGAATTCGCAACATTCATAGCTGCACCGCTTAGGACGTATGATGGCCTCACCAAGCATGGATATCCTACTTCATCACAAAAACTTGTAGCCGATTCTAAATCTGTAAGTTCCTTCCACCTCGGTTGCATTATACCTTTTCGATCTAACATCCTGGAAAACTTGAACCTATTTTCAGCATTATCAATCATATCAGGAGACGTACCTAAAATAATAGCTTGTTGCCTATGTAAATCCATGGCAATATTATTAGTAAGGCTGAAGTCGTGACCAGGCCGTAATGATTTGCAAGTAGCATCGTTGAATTACGTGAGCGGGTTAACGCCGGCGACCATGGAGAGTAGCGCCATCCGCACGTACATGCCGTACTCGGCTTGTCTGAAGTAGGCCGCGCGCGGGTCCGAGTCGAACTCTGGGCTGATCTCATCGACGCGAGGGAGAGGGTGCATCACCACCATGCGCCTGCGAGCGCGCGTCATCAGCTGAGGAGTCACCACTAGTAGTCCTCGAGTCTGCAACACGAATAGACAACGTGAATGAATAGATGACGTGTAGGTTGAAATGGTAATAATAAAACTCGCTGGAACAAAACGGGCTCAGTATAAAATGTGGAGTCGACAATACAATTGTAAATGAATAGTACACCGGCAATTTTCTTACTTATCGACAACATCTTTTACGTACATAACAATATCTTTTTCTGCAGTAAATAATATGAAAACCAAAATGCTGGCTAAGTACATAAGAGAGATTGAAAAAATGCAAAGGCAGTTGATTTTTTATTTTCATATTATGTAAAACTGTCACCACAAATGTAAATAACTATAACATGAATTACATAATAAAAAAAATATTATTGTGAATTTATTAAATGAGAATATTTTGTGCATATTTTGTTAATTTATATCACCATAATGGAATTGATTCTTTTTAGGGTTCCGTAGTCAACTAGGAACCCTTATAGTTTCGCCATGTCTGTCTGTCAGTCTGTCTATCTGTCCGTCCTCGCTTAATCTCTGTGACCGTTAGCACTAGAAAGCTGAAATTTGGTACCAACATGTATATCAATCACGCCGACAAAGTGCTAAATTAAAAATTGAAAAAAATGTTTTATTAGGGTAGCCCCCCTATATGTAAAGTGGGAAGTGATTTTTTTTAAAATTTCAACCCTAACGTGTGATATATTGTTGGGTAGGTATTTAAAAATGAATAGGGGTTTACTGAAATCATTTTTTGATAATGTCAATAATTTCGGAAATAATCGCTCCAAAAGTAAAAGACAATGTGTGGGGGGCCCTAACTTTTGAACCATAACTTTAGAAAATATGAAAAAAATCTGAAAAGTAGAACTTTATAAGAACTTTCTAGGAAAATCATTTTGAACTTAATGGAAAGAACAGTTTTTGTACAAAAAAGACAAAAAGGTTGTACAAAATAATTTCTGGACTAAGTTTGTAGTATAATCGCATATGCAAGCATTTTTTTTTAACTTCATTTACATATTTTATTATCCTGAACGTATCTTCTTTCAAACAAAAAAAAGAATTATTAAAATCGGTTCTCGCAATCCAAAATTACCACCGAAAACTTCTTCTGGTACCTATGTATTAATTAGTAACCCAAAATGTTAAGGTAAAAACCAGTTTATAAATGGTTCGATAGATGGCGTTGCGTAATGACGTCATCTTTTTAAAAGTCGATGTTAAGATTTTCTGTGCTTTCATGACCTACCGTGGTAAAAAAATTTTGCTTCTTAAATATATTCGTAATTTTACGAGTGCACAATCGCTGAAATTTCTATTACTTGCATACTGTTTTAGTTATCACCGTCCTTTGTGGGCCCGTTTTTAGGGTTCCGTATTTATTAGAGTTCCGTACTTAGTATGTCAACGTAAGAAATAGCTTTTTTTAAACTCATAAGTGGGAACACTTATTGTGACGGTCGGGAAACTACGGAACCCTACACTGAGCGTGGCCCGACACGCTCTTGGCCGGGTTTTTTAATGTTAAACTAGCTTTTGCGCGCGTGGCTTCGCTTCCGCTCTTCCCTACTATACCCTACTCAGCCCTACTCTAACCTACTATACCCTACTCTACCCTACTCTATCCTACTCTACCCTACTCTATCCTACTCTACACTACTCTATCCTACTCTACACTACTCTACACTACTCTATACAACCATCAACTAAATAGTCCGATTAAAGCCTAAACATTTGGTTTGGATAGGTGAGCCCGTTCTTGAGTTATAAAATTACAACGAAAAGTTACTCAATAAATTAATAAATACTGATATTAATTAATAACTTAGTTACCTTTTCATACTCTTCTTGACTTTGGAACCTTTCTCTTTGGATTCGAGTCATATATAAAACGTGGGTATCCTCCAATACATCTTCTAACCTCTCATATACTCTTTGAGATATACCTTTAGAGGCGACGTAATCTGTGATATGCTTCGGCATGCCTAACCCTCGTGGGCTGACATATTGTAGTTGTACTTGATAGAGGGTCAGAAGCCTTGCAAGAGAATGAACAGTTCGGCCATTCTTAAGATCTCCAACCATAGTGATCGTCAATCCGTTCACTGTTCCGATTTCTTCACGAATTGTAAAGACGTCAAGTAAAGCTTGTGTGGGATGTTCTCCAATGCCATCTCCTGCATTGATTATGGGTTTGCGACAATGACGAGCTGCACGCTGAAGAAAAAAAATGTATGTGAACATTTTATCGACATAAATATAATTACTTAATATAATTATTATTATGTTATTTCTTTTCTATTTAAACATTTACATTTTTAAATATTTCTTTAACAAAGTATATTGAAAAAAATATTATTATTATTGTAATTATATCACTTACCGCTACTGCCCCGGGCTCCGGATGCCGAAGTACCACTACATCTGAATAGCTTGCCATTACCGAAACGCTGTCTTCCAAAGTTTCACCTTTCTTAGCCGATGAACTGGTGGCGTCGGTATGGATCACAGAACCACCAAGCCTTTGCATTGCTGCTGCGAAGCTGCAACTAGTTCGAGTGCTAACTTCATAGAATATCGACGACATAACTTTGCCTCGCAAAATATCATCTAGGTATCTTCCCTTGTTAACACTGGTTTTCATGAACTGTGCTAGATTGAATACATCATTCAAAGTATCCTTACTGAAAGAGTCTACAGTCAGTATACTTTTTCCGAATAAGTCACTGCGTTGGCGTTGGGAAACTGTTGTAGGGGGATTATAATTAGATGTACTGTCACATCTCTGTCTAGTTACCTGGGGTAGCGGTGATAAGCACCTTGCAGCTGCGATTTCACTGAAGTGAACATTAGGCTTGGTTTGCGCATCTGGCCGGTTATCGATTTGATCAAAGTCAATATCACTAACTCGACTGAAATCAGCAGATGTATGTATTTCGAGTGCAGAATTTGGCCGACTAATTTCTTTTTCCATTTTTTCAATAGTGAGGAATGTTTGTTTCTTGGGTGTTGGCCAGTCTCGTACATTTTGGCCAAAGCCAGGAGGTACTAGAACTTGTCCCTCAACATACGCAATTTCTCCTCGCAGCGTTACTCTATGAACTGCACCACAAACTTGCATGCCTGCAAATGGCGTCCATTTAGATTTCGAAAATTCCATGGCTTGTGGAATCGTCCATTCGTAATCCATATCCACCTCCACGTAAGTATTGGGTTGTTCCGGTAAATTAAAAATCTTACGAGGGTTGCGATGGAATTTGTTTATCAGATCTTCCAAAGTTAACCGACCCTCATGTACTGCATTAAGTAGTAGTGGTAAAATGGTTTCCAATCCAGGGAAACCAGGTGGCGGCTTCTCCGAATTCTTTTCTTGCACAAAGTGTGGAGCATGGTCAGTAGCAAAGACGTCGATGATGTCTATATTTCTCCAAAGTTCTGCTTGGTCTTCCGGGCTACACAATACTGGCCTCACTTCAGCCCTTCCTTGTCCTATATGATCAATATTTGATGTGCTCAGGAATAAATGATGAGGGCATACTTCACAAGTTACCTTCAGACCTCTTTCTTTAGCGGATTTTATTATAAGGATTTCCTCTTTCCTGGCTACGTGACAAATATGGATAGGTCTATCCAGTAAAGAGGCCATCAAAATCACAGCTCCAGTTTTTTCTCGCTCCGCATGAGCACACACTGGCATTTTTTTTGGCCAGTTTTGGAGATGTTTTTGCCAGATGGTCATATCGTCTAATGTGAGAGTGCTGAATGTTTGGTTTAGATACATTTTCAAAGCAGCCGCTTGAGGAGCCACTTCACTAACAGTTTCAAAGTTGCTGGACGACGCTCCCATGAACAGTGCGTAGTCACACCTAGCACTCACGCGCGCCAAAGCAGAAGCATAGTCGTAAGAGGCGCGATCAATTACTGGAGGGTTAGTGTTTGGCATTGCAAATATCATAGTGATGCCTCCAGCAAGAGCAGCCGCAGTACAACTCGCGAAATCTTCTTTGTATGTTGCACCCGGTTCACGGACATGCACGTGTACGTCAATAAAACCTGGCAATTTTATGATGTTGCGCGATGTCATGCAGTCAGTATGAGTTTTCATTAGAGGAACACCACCGCAAAGGTGCATAGCCTGTAAAAAATATGTGATTTGTTTTTATTTAAATAGTTTACAAATAAATCATATAAGAAAAAGGATTAAAATTAAATAGCTTAACAAACCTGAACTAATAGTTTAGCGCACTTTACATCAGTCACTAAAGGTACAGCGTAATCCACAGCTAGTCGCCTAGTGCGATATCCATGTGTAGTGAATGAGGACACTCGGCGAGAACCACCTCGCATTGGTAAATTAATAACCAAATCTAATTCACGTCTAGCCATAAAGTCAGCTAAATGCATCAGTTCGCCATCTGATCTGATATCCTCTGGATCACCTATATGGTCAAATGTCCATTGAACACTTTCAACCTGAAATAAATAGAATCAATAAAATACAGGTTTTGAGAGAGACGAAAACTATAATGATAAAAAAAAAGGCTTACTTCGACTCCGTGCTCAGTATAGAAGTCTCCTGTGCCCATACTAGCATACAGTTTATATCCCATTCTGTGCAGAATTCTAACACTCGGAAGTAACTCCATTTTATGCTGAAATATAATAAAAAGAATAGTATTTTAACAATGTTACATTTTGTAGGAATAAATAAATTACAGGATTTTTAACAATTACTTTCTCACCTTAAACGTTCCCACCGATAGCAAAATAGCTTTCTTGGGTATTCTAAACCCTGTGCTCATTAACGATTTTAAATAAGCTTCGTAACGATTTTCACCGAAACATGCTACTTCTCCTGTAGATGCCATTTCAACCCCTAAAGTTACGTCTGCACCAGCTAATCTTGAGAACGAAAATTGTGGTACTTTTACACCCACTTTTCCACAGCCGGTCATTACATTAACAGGTTCCACCGGTATCCCCAAGACGATCTTTGTGGCCATCGCAACAAAATCATGATCTAGTGTCTTCGACACAAATGGAAAAGATCTTGAAACTCTGACGTTGCATTCAATAACTTTGAGTTCGTTGTCTTTTGCAATAAGTTGCATGTTAAAAGGTCCGGTAACATCGAGTGTCTCCGCGATAATACTGGCGATTTCTTTTATTTTTTCTAAAGTTTCGTCATTTATATCCTGTGGTGGAGTGACTAATGTTGCGTCGCCGGAATGAACTCCAGCATTTTCAACGTGTTCCGATACTGCCATACAGTAAATAGCACCATCAGCAGCGACTACGTCGACATCAATCTCTTTTGCATCCATTATAAATTTAGATATCACTACTGGATGATCTTTGCTAACTGAACTAGCTGACTTCAAATAAGTTTCCAATTCTTGGTTTGAATTCGCAACATTCATAGCTGCACCGCTTAGGACGTATGATGGCCTCACCAAGCATGGATATCCTACTTCATCACAAAAACTTGTAGCCGATTCTAAATCTGTAAGTTCCTTCCACCTCGGTTGCATTATACCTTTTCGATCTAACATCCTGGAAAACTTGAACCTATTTTCAGCATTATCAATCATATCAGGAGACGTACCTAAAATAATAGCTTGTTGCCTATGTAAATCCATGGCAATATTATTTGGTAATTGTCCTCCCATAGATAAAATAACTCCATCTGGGTGTTCAATGTTATAAATATCCATAACAACTTCGAAGGAAATTTCTTCGAAATACAACCTGTCACTCATGTCATAGTCAGTACTGACCGTTTCGGGGTTATAATTAATCATGATTGTCGATTTGCCTTGATTTCTAAGTTCTCTTAGACATCCGACCGCACACCAATCGAATTCAACAGAACTTCCAATACGATATACACCTGACCCCAAAACCATAATAAAACCACCAGGAAAATCTAGATCATGTGTGTTGCCGTTATAGGTCAAATATAAATAATTTGTAGTAGCTGGCCACTCAGCTGCAACTGTGTCGATTTGCTTTACAAACGGAGTAATTTTATATTCTTCTCTTAACTTCCTAACAGCCACTTCAGTGCTTTTTATAGCAGCTGCTATTTGTTTGTCCGAAAACCCAATTTTTTTTGCCTTTTTTAAAACATCAAAAGGAATTGAACCATGGTGATCGGCCTCCAGAACTTGATAATAATCTATTATATTTTTGAACTTCTCAAGGAACCAATGATCTATTTTGGTTAATTCGTATAATTTATCTACGGTATAGCCTTTCCTTAGAGCAGCCGCTAACACAAACATTCGCTTGTCCGTGGGTTCTCTCAATTCATTTTCATTCACTTTTTGAATGTTTGGATCAAAACCATTAACATTTTCATCTACCATCCTTAACGCTTTTTGGAAAGCTTCTTCAAAGCTTCTGCCTATTGACATAACTTCGCCAACGCTTTTCATTGAACTGCCAATTTTTGTACTTACTCTATTAAACTTAGCCAAATCCCATCTTGATATTTTAACAACACAGTAGTCGAGACTTGGTTCGAAGCAAGCAGTCGTCACTCCTGTCACTGAGTTCTTAATTACAGGTAACGATATGCCCAGTGCTAATTTAGCAGCTACATAGGCCAATGGATACCCAGTCGCTTTACTTGCCAAAGCTGAGCTTCGAGATAGTCTGGCATTCACTTCTATAATATAGAATTCTTCTGAATTTGGATTTAAGGCGTACTGAATGTTACATTCGCCCACAATTCCAAAGTGTTGAATAACTTTGATAGCAGTGTTTCGCAACATGTAATATTCTCTATTTGAGAGAGTTTGACTAGGTGCTACTACAATTGACTCGCCTGTGTGTATTCCTAAAGGATCTACATTTTCCATATTACAAACGGTGATGCAATTATTAAATGCATCTCTGACCACTTCATATTCCACTTCTTTCCATCCTTTAAGTGATTTATCTATTATAAGTTGATCGGAATGTGATAATCCATGATGAGCAAGTGTTCGAAGTTCGTCTTCATTGTTAGCAAAACCGGACCCTAAACCCCCTAAGGAAAATGCAGATCGAGCCATCACCGGATAACCAATTTGCTGTGCTGCTGCTAGCGCCTCTTCAATTGTTGTTACAGCTGCGCTTGGGGCAACTTTTTCGCCAATGGAATTAATTTTTTCCGCAAATATCTTGCGATCTTCTGTATCGACTATTGACTGAATAGGAGTTCCCAAAACAGCGACGTTGTATTTTTCTAGAATCTTTGACTTTTCTAATTCTACTCCACAATTTAGTGCTGTCTGACCGCCGAAAGTGAGAAGTACGCCAGTGGGTCTTTCCGCTTTTATAACTTGTTCCACATATTCTGGTGTAATAGGGAGAAAATAAACTTTGTCAGCTAGGCCTTTTGAGGTCTGGACAGTTGCAATATTAGGGTTTATTAAAACCGTTTGTATTTTTTCTTCTTTTAAAGCTTTAACCGCTTGTGATCCTGAATAGTCGAACTCGCCAGCTTGTCCGATTGATAAGCCGCCAGAACCCAGGATGAGGACTTTTTTAGGCCTCTCATTTAAAGTAGGTGTAAACTTTAGTTTTTCTGTAATTATTCCGTCTATATTACAAGACTTCTTATTTTTGTAAGATCTCACAGCATCGACAAATACATCAAAAAGGCATTCTAAATCTGTAGGTCCAGCAGTGTGTTCTGGGTGAAACTGAACACTGAAGAACGGCAGAGTTTTATGAATAATACCTTCATTAGTTTTGTCATTTTCATTGGTGAATAAAACTTTCCAACCTTCCGGCAACGAATTAGCATCGACAGCAAATCCATGATTTTGTGAGGTCATATAACATCTGCCTGTGCCATTATGTGTACAAGGCAAATTGTGTCCACGATTACCGTAACTGAAATAAAAAATTACAGATTAAAAAATAAAGTACTATATTATTGTATAGCTGATACCAAGGAGTCAAATGGACAAATTCAATAAGAGTAGGTATCGAAACCAAGCCCCTTGCTGCTTGCGGTTTATTAATAATAAAATCTATAGTATTCGAATTTACGTGTTTTTGTTTATACCTGTACTAAAATGAATTATTCATTATTTACCTTGTTTTGTAAGTCTTACAGCCAGCTGCAGTGGATAGTAACTGGTGTCCCAGACAGATGCCAAATACTGGTTTTACGTTGGTCTTGTCTTCAAGGATTGTGCGCATATTGTCGACCACCTTCTTGCACATAACCGGGTCACCTGGGCCGTTACTGATGAATAGCCCATCGTACTGGCTGGGGTCCAGTTTGTGGTCCCAGGGAACTAGCACAACCTTAGCATTTCTTTTAATCAAACACCTGATTTGATTGTACTTCAAACCACAGTCTACCGCCATTATTGTTACTAACCCATTAGGGTTGTATATTTTGGGTTCCTGAAAAAATAGCAAATCATACAATTGGTTGTTTCCCGATCAACTTTATGTTATATAAAGTTAGCTAGTTTAGCCAAATTGATTTTGGATTTAAGGATTTTAATAATCTATTGATGACGCGCCAGACTGATCTTCAGATCTGCTATAAATCTGAAGAAAAACTCCAAGAAAAAAAAAATACAAATAATAACAGACTATGGTCACTTGGTTGCGTGCTATTAATATATTCCATAATACGAATAAATGTTATATTGTTTTATTATGCATTTCTTATAAGACAAATGATAAACTACCGCATGGATGGAGCTTTCGTAGCATTGGAAATCAATTCACAAGGTAGAAAGGTTCTTATTCTCTTTACATTGATTAGTTTATTTCCTAAAGTAATCAACTTAGGCTTACCTTAACAGACACTTCAGCAACCAGATTCCTGGTATTTGGGTCTGCTAGGGCTGGTAGTGGCCCAAACGGCGGCACTCCTTGAATAATACGTCCAAGAGTGACACCAGCTCGAAGGCGGAAAGTCAGGGCTCTGGTATCTACGTCACACAGGCCAGGGATACCGTGGGCTGCCAGCCAAGATCCCAGGGAGCGTTTAGCACGCCAGTGGCACGCGCGTGTGCTCACTTCACCCACTATTAAACCAGCTGCCCAAATGCGGTCGGATTCAAACCACCTGGAATACACCAAGGAGACTATTTAGATGACAGTCATCAATTCGAGGTGACATTAGATAGCAAAGCTACTTTAAGCACCGGGAAATATAAAAAAAGTGTATTTAAACAGAGTTTTGGTTTTTAGTTTAGTCTTCGTTATTTAAATCGACTTTCGAAATTCAAGTTATTTTGCACAATTTAGTGTTTTTTTAAGTTGGTTTTATTTTTTAAGTCTCAAATACAAAGTGTAAAATTTAAAAAGAAACCTAAACAGTGTGCAGACCTGTAAAATACAATCAAGTGTGCCTATATAATTTAAATAATTCTCTCGATCTCTCCAGGGGGATCCTTCAGATCCTGATGACGATGAAACTTTCTACAAAAAAAAAAAAAATCAAATGGGTCCAGGAATCTTCGAGTTATCGGAGAACTTTGATAAAAAATCTGATGAATTAAGAAAGTTCTCTTTTTTTAAATCGGTTAAAAAGACTTTATAACTAAAAGAGATTTAGATTTACGACACACAAACAATCTATTGGTTTTCGCTCTGAATAGATAGAGCGAGATCCCAGAGGAACCCTCAGACATTATTTATTTTTGATAATAAATTCATTTGTATGGGACTGATGGTCTTTGTGGGTCTTTCTTTCTTTATCTATCCTTTGAACGTAAGCTACCTGCTACCTTGGGCCGACCCCAATTTACTGTAAGTGTAGTGTAAGTGGCAGGTAATATTTACTTGGGTATTCCATGCTCGTCTTTTTCTTCTTCGTCGGGGACGCCATAGTTGCCGACCAGCGGATATGTGAGTACCAACAACTGAGCGTGATATGACGGGTCTGTCAGCGACTCCGGATACCCAACCATACCGGTCTGAAATACTGTTCAACCACACTATTAATATACTTTTTCTGAAAGCAGTAAGCGGTATAAGAAAACCTGTAGGTAGATATTATATCTAATGGAAATGGTACCTAAATGATACAATTTAAACATTCAAAACATTGGAAACCATACAATTGGCGGCATTCTGTTTTATTTTTCAGACAACCTTTAAGGGATAGTGGTTGCTTGAGCACTGTGGTTGCACTAGGTGCTGTTATGGATTTAAATAGAAATAATAACTACTAGAATAACAATATTAGAACCTGTAGGTATTTTGTACGCAACGCCGACTATTACCTACAGGTTATTGAACTCGCTCAACTGATGTTTTCTTAAAGAAATTAATTTCGTACATGCGTAAATTAATACGAGTTTTGAAAAAAAGATACTCTATTTTTGAATTTTATCTTTACAAATCGATAGTTTCATGTACCGGATCGACCCTCCACGGGATTAAAACGATTAAAATTTACGGTGTATAGACAAGAAAATAAGAAATGAATACCTAAACATAAATGATTTATTAGCCATTTTGAAACAGTACATTTTGATACAAGTGCAGAGAGTTTGTCAGTGACAAATTTGCACGTGTATCAAACGACGTTTTTTAATACACTTACGAAAAAACTCTTTCTCTGAAAATTACGACTCATTTTTGTTGATTTTGCACTAAGAAAATTTTTCAAAGTTGCCATACATTTTAGTTTTGATTTAGATGACAGCAGGCTGCAATATCTAGCGGTGGCGGCATATAAAGAATTCTCTTCAAATCTTAGATTCAAATTTTTTTTTCACAAATAACACAATATGTCATAGACTGTTTACCCGCGCTTTACCTTTCCAGGTTGAAGGAGAAGCAAAACTATCAAACCGTTAGACATCCTACTTAATATTAAAGAAAGGGATTCAAATATTTTTGAATTTAGAATACAGATAGTTGTTAATTTGTTGAAAATAACAAATTATTGTGTAAATAATCTTATTTATTTATGATATTTTGTCTATATGCACAAATAAAATTTTCATTCAATATTAAAACCTTAAAAATCTGCACCTCTTTGCTTAAAAAAACCGGCCAAGTGCGAGTCGGACTCGCCCATGGAGGGTTCCGTAGCAGCAAGTAATATAATATAATAGTAGTTTATGTGACTAGGGGATAAAGCAGTGTCTTTAAGTCGCGGGCGGCATGTTGAATTCCGAACGAAACGAAGGTTACTGATGTTAATCCCGAACGACAGTGAGGGATTTATAAAATTAACTCCCGAGCATTGCGAGGGAGTTAATAAAGAAACCTGAGTGAAGTGAGGAATTTAAGCCGCCCAAGACAAAGACAGCTTTATCCCCGTGTTGCATACTCTACTTTTTACACCATCTGTGAGATAATTAAAAGACAATTTGGTCGACCAAATCATATATATAGAGAAATATAAGTATTATATTTACAAGTTCATCAAACAAACAAAATTCACTACTCCAAGATTCTATAGTTTCAATTTTCTATAATGCTCCCGTGTCGTCAGTACGCACGTTTTATTCTATTTTTTTGGTTTGAATTTTGAGTCAACTTGTTCGATGCGCCTACATTTTAATTCACAATGTTGACGATTCTTGATGCTCCAAATTCAAATCTCATTATTCCCTAGGGATCGGCCATACTGCATTATCTCCCTAGGCATATAATGACTTGCTTTAAGTGAGGTTTGTATGACGTGTAAAACGACATTATCGAGCAGGTGGTGTAAAAAAGTTCTTATAGTTCGTTATAACTTTGATCGATGTTTTAATAATCTTGTTTTTTTTTAGATTTATGACGTATTAAAAAATAACTATTGACTAGATCTCGTTCAAACCAAATTTCGTTGGTAGTTTGTATGGTAATGTACATCATAGTATATTTTTTTTAGTTTAATCGTTCTCTTATTTTAGAAGTTACAGGGACACACACACACATTTTACCACTTTGGAAGTGTCTCTCGCGTAAACTATTCAAGTTAGAAAAAAATGATTTAAGAAACCTCAATATCATTCTTGAAGACCTATCCATAGATAACCCACACGTATGGGTTTGACGAAAAAAAAAATTTTAAGTTTCAGTTCTAAGTAAGGGGATCCCCAAAATTTATTGCGTTTTTTCTATTTTTGTGTGAAAATCTTAATGCGGTTCACAGAATACATCTACTTACTAAGTTTCAACATCATAGCTCTTATAGTTTCGGAAAAAAGTGGCTGTGACATACGGACGGACAGACAGACAGACATGACGAATCTATAAGGGTTCCGTTTTTTGCTATTTGGCTATGGAACTCTAAAAACACCGTTGACCGTGACGAAATAGGAATGAAAAAAGCCCTTGTTGTGATAAAAGTAAAAAAAATACTAGGGTGATAATCATAGCATGTTGAACGTAATCAGTGCGATAAGAGTCAGTTTTCGAGTAAGTGTATTGAAAATTTATTTTTCAAATCCTTACTGCATATCGGTTTCTTTCAGGGGTTAAATAATTTAAAATAAAACTTTAAAATGAGAGACAATGTTACTTAACGAAACACCTACTTAAAATTCTTACGAATCAATTACCTAGGGTCTGTAAAACAACTTGTTTCGAGGGCTTCGAAACTTTTCTTTGTTAAATTCACAATTTTGTGGACCAGTGGACCACAATTTTGTGTGTCAGTTTTATTCGGGTCCAAAAGATATGCCATTAGTTTAAAGAAAAAAAAAGGTAAAGATTCTTTTTTATTTAGGGTAAATACGCCAAATGTCGGCCCCCTTAGTGATTTTCTGATTGCGGATTGCTCTAGCACCGTCAATTTCCAACGAAAATTAGCTTCTGATGCGGTTTTAGATAGTTTGATTAATCTATTTCAGGTTTATAGGCATAAGATCGACATTTCTTCTAAAAGAAAAAAGTAATAAGGTTTAGATGCGTCGAGAACAGAAAAACCCTAAAGTCGGCCATTCACGGCTCATGGTCGGTCGCGTTTTTCCCAAATGTCGGCCGGGTATAGGGTGTTTTAAACAGACAAACAGACAAACAGACAGTGACAAATATTATTAACATGATTTATTTTGGCAGAATTCTAATATAACACTAAGTATACCTACATTTGTAATTGTATCTGTTTAATAGTAAAATATTTTATTTCCCCTTAACAAAAAAAAAATCGTAACCGCATAATTTTCTTTGATTCCGTGAAGGCCTTAGATCTCCCTGCTTTGGGGGTTTAGTAGACAAGTAGCAAGTCCCAAACCATAAAGCAACCATAAATATGTCTTCAATACTATCAACTCATACATTTAAAGTTAACTTCTTTAGAATATTAATAAATTATAATAATAATTATTTCATTTTGAGAAAATAAGATTGATAAATAAATTAAAAATGACTAACCAATAAATGAAAAAATATAAAAGTATTTTTTCATCAGCCTGTATAGTGGCACTCGAATTCGAGGCTGGTCGACATAACGATCTTTAATATTTCTAATGTCGGCCCCTATTTCTTGTACCTTATTTCTCGAGATTCGACTGATATCACCCCGGCCGTTATTTGGCGATTAAACGTAAAGTAGATTTATTTGCCTTATAAGCTTTGCAAATTCTCTTGTTAACCCAACGGAATTGGTATAATTGGAATTTATAAAACAGAGTGCATTTACTTTAAGTCGGCCAAGGCCGAGAATCCGGTTTTAAGTCAAAACTGTTACCCTAATGGCGGCCTCCTATTTTGCCCTGAAAAATTTATGCAAAACGTTGAAAAAACTATCTTAAAATATAGTAAAAATAACCCTTTAGTGATAATAAGACTTAAAACAAAAATAAATAAATGTCTTATCGTTGTAATATCAATCCCCGAAATGTGAGTATTCACTTCAAGTAAGCTACTTTACATGCGAATTTGACGCTTCAACGGCGCTATCGCTACTGACGCTCAGTATGAGAAGAACAAGTGACGGAATCGGATAGTAACAATTTGTACGTATAGAGTATGAACTAAGGTTGCAATTTGAGAATCAAACTTGACAATTAATTACCTCTTGAATGAATGCAAGCTGAAAATGTACAGACGGCCGAAGTTTGGGGGGTGGCCGACATTTGGCGTATTTACAAAATTCTTACGAATCAATTACCTAGGTCTGTAAAACAACTTGTTTCGAGGGCTTCGAAACTTTTCTTTGTTAAATTCACAATTTTGTGGACCAGTGGACCACAATTTTGTGTGTCAGTTTTATTCGGGTCCAAAAGATATGCCATTAGTATAGAGAAAAAAAAAGGTAAAGATTCTTTTTTATTTACATTGCTGTTTCATTTTAATTTTATCTTAACCATTAATCATCAAAATCAATTAAGTTACATTAAATTGTTATTTTTTTTCTGGATAGTTATTCCTATCATATACGTATACATAATTATCTTTTACAGATAGGAAATACTGGAAAAGATAAACAAAATTATTGAGAGATCGAGGCGTGATTCATTTTAACATCACAGGAACAGATAAATGTACTAACCAACTTCTCCATCCACACCCACTTGGGCCCCAAAGCTTCGTCCTGTGAAGACCGATCCATCGGCTAACACCAGGCTACAGGGTGGCCCCACCTCGCAACTCAAATCATCTGCCACCATCTATAAAAAGGAACATTTTGTTAACCTAAACTAATTTTAAATAAACCATAAATCGGTCTTTCTAAAAAAATAAAACCGGCCAAGAGCGTGTCGGGCCACGCTCAGTGTAGGGTTCCGTAGTTTCCCGTCCGTCACAATAAGTGTACCCACTTATGAGTTTAAAAAAATGCTTGCATATACGATTATACTACAAACTTAATTCAGAAATTATTTTTTAGAACCTTTTTGTCTTTTTGTACAAAAACTGTTCTTTCCATCAAGTTCAAAATGATTTTCCTAGAAAGTCCTTATAAAGTTCTACCTTTCAGATTTTTTTCATATTTTCTAAACTTATGGTTCAAAAGTTAGAGGGGGGGGGGGACACATTGTTTTTTACTTTTGGAGCGATTATTTCCGAAATTATTGACATTATCAAAAAATGATTTTAGTAAACCCCTATTCATTTTTAAATACCTATCCAACGATATATCACACGTTAGGGTTGAAATTTAAAAAAAAATCACTTCCCACTTTACATATAGGGGGGCTACCCTAATAAAACATTTTTTTCCAATTTTTATTTTACCACTTTGTCGGCGTGATAGATATACATATTGGTACCAAATTTCAGCTTTCTAGTGCTAACGGTCACAGAGATTAAGCGAGGACGGACAGACAGACAGACGGACAGACAGACATGGCGAAACTATAAGGGTTCCTAGTTGACTACGGAACCCTAAAAACGAGCAGATATCTTGTATGGCACACCGAAGTTCCACTAGTGTTTTTTTTCAGACCCAAATATGAACAAGCTTGAACTACCTGGAATTTAAAACCAAGAGCCTATATTCAGCAGTAACGTTTATATTATGAAGACTCAAGTAATGACATGATTGAGTTTTATTTATGTTATAACCATACATTAAGTATCACTAATTTGTATATCTGATTAGGTACTGAGTTATTTAAAAATTACTGTTATGGTACTTATTTTATAATTGCGGAATAAATGATTTGTCATGATATAAAGTCTACGTCGTTAATATGTACTTATATGTCACCGGAAAATTGCAAAAGGCGTAAGATTGTAAAATACCGCGAGAAATTATTAACTATTCTTTCTAAATAAGTCAATGATATGTTGCAAACCAATGAATTTGGACGTGATGAGTAGTCTATAAAACGAGTCATTGAAAATATTTCGAGAAATTAAATTTAATAAAGATTTATTTCAATCATACGGAGTTAATAACGATTTTCCGGTGGCATAATACACACTTCACAGTCAAAACAAACAGTTGATGTCGATCTCATCTTACAACCTCTTGTCGACAGCATATTATGATACTAGAGCATTATTATTAAACACAATGATTGAACATGACCTTGCTACATAGATCTAGAATTTCAGACAAAACAAATCAAACAATTAAAGCTATGTTTATGTTTAAAAAAATCCATATAAATCCCTAATTCTAGATCATACATAAAACCTTTTAGCATTCAATTGAGTATCATTGTATCGTAACGGTGATAAAATAATATATCTATCGAAACTTGTTGGACGAACAAAAAACAGCTGAGATTTAGTTGCTATGTGAGATTCTAATGCACATTTATTTCATTCCACATTTTTAATCTCTTAAACAGCCTAAATATTTAGGCAGAAAGCTCCACTTTTTCAATAAGTAATTTCATACATAAAACCGCTAAAATAACGTCTTAATTAAATAATAATTTATTAGAATAATATTTCTGTTGTTGGGCCAATTGATTGCTTCATAAATTGTTTGTAGGTACCTAAATATAATTTTAATATTTTTTGCAATAATCTTTACACTTATATGAAACAGTTTATTACTAATCATACAGCATACATAGCTAGAACATCAATTAAATTAATTTCAAGGTTAAAAAAAGTTAGAACAGGCATGGAATAAAATAAAACTGTAGTTATGCATAAAAATTCAATGCAGATATAAAAACTTTGATATACCTACTAGGTAATTAAGTTAAAAATTAAACTACAACTACGACTAACTTTTCAAAGAAACTAAAACAAACTTTTCATTTTGAATAACAAGACTTACGGGCGTCAATAGCTCTAGATGAAGCAAATAAATGAATAATTACTGTGTGGCTTAAGACGGGTTATATCGAGGTTCAAAGTTGTAATTATTAACCTACGCATCGGTCAATAAACCGTAGTTTTACTCACTTTTTGTAGGTTCGCTTTGTCGGCCACGTGGTTTATTGTGAAGCCGGAGAGGAACGGTCCGGCGCTGTCGCAGTCTGCACGACGACAGGCTCGCTTCACCCATTACTTACTCCTTATCATACTCCGTCCCACTTCTACCTCCTTCCGACCCTTTCACACCTCACAAACTTCTCTATATCTGTCTCGTTCATATAACTTGGTATGGTTGTAAATTGTTCCCTTTGTATTCTTTATGTTTCTATAATAGAGGCAAATTTTAAACTGGCTCCGAAAATGCAACCACTTCGAGCGTTTATGGGTCTTTTATTGAGTGGTGTGTCTCAGTTGATGCCTGTTTCTGCTAAATCATTTGTTATCTTGATATCTTTAATGGGTGATTCCATGGTAATACGAGTTTAGCGTTCTACAGAAGTTATGCGCATATTATACAGCTAACTCAACAGCTATATAGCCATAATTTAAAACACTGAAGTTCGTTCCTACATAAAGTAGGTACGCGCGCCGCGCGCGCATTACATATCCTGTGGGATGCATATGTGCGATTATAATCTTTCCTAGTTATGCTATTTATTGATAAAATTTTTCGTTTTCTAGAACCCAATAGGGACCTACATACCTACCGTGTGTATATTTGTAGATATTATGCCCAATGTCGTATTTCCATTAATCAACAATCTGCAGGCATTAAATTCTTAATGCTGAAATTTATCTTCCAAAAGCAAAAAGTTAACAAGAACAAGTAGGTACCGTTCTTGTTAACTTTTTGCTTTTGGATAAGAAATTCTAATGTTGATGAACAGAATGTTAAATATCTGAAGATATAACTAATTTATTAGAGCATAATTATTTTGGACGCTTCGTACTAATTCATCACTTGCATATTTAAAAAGGAATAAAATTACTTAAATGTCTATTCAGTTTCGAAGCAGGAGATACAATCACTTGTGGACCGAGGTTGAAAAATAAATCTTACAAGTCTTTATTAACATATTAAAAGTATGAACTTTATTGTTTAAACATTAAAATGCGAGTATTAAGTTGACTTCGGTTGATATCTCCACCAGTTGATGTTTCCAGTTCGGTTGAGAATAGGGTAGTCGATTAAGTCTATGGAGACCACGTGAGGAGGTTTATCAAGTTCCAGGACCTGAATATGGTTCTTCTCTGGTGCTGGCTTCAACCATATTCCAGGCAAGTACAGAGTTATCTGTGGACCCGCGCTGGGCCAATACCTGCCGAGGTTGTATCCGTTCACCCATATGTAGCCCTGTGACATAAAAACATTACAAATGTATCAGCACACGATTTTGTATTATTTTTGGATAATGTTATGCTAAAACGATTCAACCCACTTCAAATACCTGATAAATTTTTTCGAAACAGTTCAGTTCTATTGAATTTGTATGTATTTATTAAAATGGTATTTATATGTATTACAGAGGTATTTTAATGTAAGTACCTATGTATTTATTTTTTATGTATATATTTTAATCTAGACCACAGGCAGCATATTTGGTAGACTACAGATAATTTGGGTTATTCGGACGTCTTTATAAAAATCAAGGGTATGATAAGAAAAAAAAGAATAATCACCAATACCAAATATGCTACCTGTCCTGTGTTAAATTATATACCTCCATAAAAAATAAATACATCTAGGTACTTACATTAAAATAACTCTATTGTTGAAACATTGTTTACTCGTCTAATAGTAACGGATAGAATCATCGCATATATTTCTCCAAGATCTCTACTAGGCCCGGTATTCTTGAGGAGACTCTTATTCAAATTTGAGTTACCAAGACCGCTATGCGGTTGCAACCATCTTTAGACCCATTTTTGTTATACATATCGAACCATCGACTTAACGACATACAAGGTGCGTATTTCAAAAGTCGCTTTGAATTTGATGTTTTTCTTACCTTGCCCCATCCACTCGTGTCGACAAATGTATCCAATGGTTCTATGCCAACCGGTATTGTAAAGTCACCCTCATAGAAGGTGGGGAGTCGATGGTTGTTGTCACTTCTAATTTCTGAGGTGTCGAACGTCTCCAGAGGGAACCCAGTTATCTCCCATTTTCCGTCTAATACCTTACTGTTGAACTCCACTTCACTAAGTATACCCTGGAAAATAACAAGAAAATTTGGTCATTAACACATTTCTATCCCCAAATCTACACAAATTTTTAGAGGTAAAGTTTTTTTTTTTCATTTTTTTGTTTGTAGGAGGTAATCTCTGAAAGTTCTGGTCCGATTGCTAAATTTTTTTTTACCGATTTGAAAGCTGCTGTATTCCTAACATTAGGCTATATTTTATGTACGCGGGCGAAGCTGCGTGCAAAAGCTAGTTAAATATGTATATGAAAAAACGTCGATAAACATATCGTCAAACGATAAAATTTAGTGAAATGACTAAAATAATACGTGTGTGTATATTTGTGTTATTCCCTCACGCTGAAACTGATGAAGGGAATTGGACAAATTTCCCACGAATTGGTTCGTTTGGGATAATTTTCTACTATCAAGCGGGCGAAGCTGCTGGCTGAAGCTACTATTTGATAAAATAGTAACATTTTACGGATTGGTCGGCCACATAAAACCGATGTAACCGATATAAAGTTGAAGCGGAGTCTAAGCGACAGGTTTCGACAGGTTTTTGTTTGTTTTGCCCAGCCAAACAAATGATAATCTAGATGCGAGATAAAAGTCAAATCTTACTATTTGTATTATAGTTTTATAATTTTTTAATTCTAACATCCGTAACCGAAACTAGTGGATAATCTGAAATAATTTCATATCCGTAACCAAATTAATATTATTTCTTACGTATCCGTATCTGATACGAAATTTAATATCCACAACATTCCTGGTTATAATAAACTATATACCTACATAGATTTAAGTTTCAGTGAAATTGTTACTTTTTGGTGCGCAAAAAAGTTTATTCTATTCTATGCACAAGGTTTGCATTAATCATTTAGTTTATCGAATATTTAATGTTGACCTATACGTGTAGCGCATAGATCTTGGAATACGCTTTATTCCATAATCCATATTGTAAATATAGCAAGTCATGGTTAATACATAAATAAATGATAGATATCCCTAAATATTTTGGTATATAGTAAATTTATTTCTCACAACTGGTAAAATTATTAATTAAAATAAAATTTTCAAGTTTTTGTGAACATTGTGATTTCAAGTTAAGATTTACGCCGTCTCTCTACATATTTCAAGCAAAACAATTATTTTTCAAGTTATTTTTTCGAATCTTGCCTTATATGCACAGAGTTTTTTTATCGGCTAGTACCTTAGCAGTCGGCTGCTAATGTACTGTAGGTACTATCAATCACTCAGCTGTCAACTGACGAGTTGAGACTGTCCACCGTTTTGCAAATCCGACAGTAAATCCTTATATACGAATATTCTTATTTATTAAGCTATTGCATAGCTTCTATCGCGGGCCTTGAGCGTGGAGACCGAATCCAGAAATTCCGTAACGAAAATAACCTAACACCCCTGTTTTTTGAGCGTGGTGACCGATAAGAAAACAAATGAGTGAACAATCAATCAAAATTCAATTCAATGTGTGAAAGTGTAACTTCAATTAATATCAAAGAAAAAAAAAAACAAAGGAAAAAATATACTGCATAAATAAAATAAATAAATAATTATAATTGCATAAGTTGATAAAATGCTATGCAATAGCTTTACCGCGGCAGTCCCCGATTGCCACACGCCTTTTTTTATGTAAGTACACACACTTAACATCGAAAAGAACCAATACAGATAGAAGAGAACAAAGGTCCTGTTTATTTTTAACGAAATTTCTTCCAGCAGACCTGCGACAGGAGAGTTGGATGAGAGATGTGGATGTAGATTATTTATTATACACGTAACTTAAAAAAAACAGTTTAGATTCTAGAAGGCCATCCTGATTATAAAAGGTTAGATAACATTCTATATTATTTGGAGGAGTAGTGAACCATAACTGAGTCGATAACGTTTATAGTGAGTCATCTGTCTTGGTCAATGTTTGACAAGGACAAGGATTACTTTGACAAGATAAATTGACCGATATACATAGTTCGGCCATACATTTTGTTACACTGTTTTAGGGTTCTGTACTCTAAATACGGGATCCTATTTTAAGACTTCGCTGTCTGTGCGTCTGCCCGTCTATCACCAGTGTGTATTTGAAGAACCGCGATAGCCCGACAGTTGAAATTTTCACAAATTATGTATTTCTGTTGCCGTTATAACAACAAATACTAAAAACAAAATAAAATAAATATTTAAAGGGGGCTACCATACAACGAACGCGATTTTTTTTGCCGAATTTTCCTAAGGACGGTACGGGACCCTTCGTGCGCGAGTCCAACTTGCAATAGGCCAGTTTTTTTTTCATTTGGCTTCACACAGTATTATGCATTTAGCCAGCATAAAGTTAAGGAATCTGTCAATCAGTACTGCGATAATATTTTCAGCTCCATTTTGCCGAAATCGCGCCTGTTTCAATGATTCCACATATTGTCCAGCTGTGTAAACTTTTGAGATACAAAACCATACATTTCGTATTACAATATCCACTAGAAATGAATTTTTATCTATACATATAATTAAATCGTAGGAAAGTCAAAACTGTAACATTGAATATTTTTTAAAAAGAATACTTGGGGCGTGATCTACAATCGATATCGAAGCCAAAAATATAGTTTTTAGAATTTTTGTCTGTTTGTCTGTTTATCTGTTTGTCTGTTTGTCTGTATGTATGTCCGGGCTAAACTCAAAAAGTACTGCATGGATTTACTTCAAATTTTGCATGAATATTACTAAGAGGTCGGGTCAACATATAGGCTACACCTACGGGGGAGGAGCTGTGAATCTTTATTTTTCTTAAGCATTCTGTGACAGCGTGTAATCTAACGATGCATATTTAAATGTTGTTTTTGAGTAAGCCATGCTATTATCTAGCTTTACACCATAAAAACTACGCCATTTAAGTAACTTGGGCAGAGAAACATAGTTTAATGAATGTTAGTAGTATAGAGACAATTTTAAAGCAGCACCATCTATGAGATTTCATAAAAATCAAATCAAGTTACATGTTAACATTTTTCGGAAATTAAGAATTTAAATTTGATCATGTAGTTAGTTATTCTTAAAATTCATAGATGGTGATGTGATGTGATGTGCATTTTCTTCATAAAAGTTGTATCATATAGTTCGTTTTGACAAATTCAATTCCAACAAAACCCTGAAAAATCTTGAGTAGAGTTGAGTAAGACAATTATTAAAAAAAAATGCGGTGTTAAGTATTACATGGTGACATTTTTGCAGCTCTGTGAAGTCGACCAGTTTGCGAGATCCCTTACGTATGACGAGGTGCCTTCATATTACACGTACGACAAGCAAAGGGGTGTATTTAACCGACATCGACGAGGAGGTGCCGTGGAAGGTTTTCCGGGAATTTTCAAGGACGCCGCCTTGGGTAGGGTTTATACCGTGCATCCGAATAATGGCGAATGCTATTTTCTGCGATTGTTACTTCACACTGTCCAAGGCCCAACGTCTTTCGCCTTTCTGAGGACATTTGATGGCGTGGAGTATCCCACTTACCGCGCAGCCTGCGTAGCACGTCACCTTCTCGACGGTGACCAAAATTGGGATCCTCGCGGAGGCGAGCGTCAGTGACAGTCCCAGCCGCATGCGTCATCTGTTTGCCGTCATCTTGGTGTTTTGTGGAGTCGCGAACCCGGTAGCTTTGTGTGAGAAGTATTGCCATCATCTGTCTGAAGATTTTCTACGAGCTTTGAGGCGTGCTACTGGAGACAAAGTCGAAGTAACTGATGAACGCGTGCTGAACACCTGTCTCAGTTCACTTCAAGATGTGGTCATTTCTATGGGCGGCAATCCGCTGATCGAATATGGGTTACCAGCTCCCCCATCATCACCGCATCAAGGCCGTGGAAATCGGGAGTATAACACTGAGACAAATTACGATTCGAAATGACCATGTCACTTTGTTCTCTTCAGAGCAAAAACAAATGACACCGTCCTTGAAAGCGTTGGGCAAAACCAGGGTAAAATGTTTTTCTTGGATGCTCCTGGTAGAACAGGAAAAACATTTGTTACCACTGGCATACTTGCAGAGGTCAGGAGGCAAGGCAAAATTGCTATTGCTGTAGCGTCGTCGGGAATCGCTGCCATACTGCTTCCGGGTGGCAAGACAGCACATGCCATGTTTAAAATTCCCATCGATTTAGAGAGCGCCGAAACGCCTGTTTGTGGTGTGTCACGTAACAGCGATAAGGGACACTTGCTCAAGGATTGCTCTCTGATCGTATGAGATGAGTGTACGATGGCCAATAGGAAGGCAGTTGAGGCCGTGGACAGAACCCTGCAGGACATCCGCAGGAACGAACATTTGATGGGTGGTGTCACAGTTCTGTTCAGTGGCGATTTCCGGCAAACACTTCCCGTGGTGACACGGGGATCGAGGACTGTCGAGGTGAATGCTTCGTTGAAACGATCTTCGTTGTGGTCACGAGTTCGTACGCTGCGCTTGACCATTAATATGAGAGCTCGGTTCGGCGGCAATGCATGTGCATTGCAAGAATTCTCCGATGTCGTTCTAAGTCTTGGCGAAGGCACTCTGACAGGTGGTGCTTCCAGAGTCTCTCGGTAGAGTGGTATCCAGCTTAGAAGAACTCATACGCTGTGTGTACGGGGACATCAGTCGTATACCGCACCAGCTTCTTGGGTGTGTGAGCGATAACGCCGACGCCCAAAAATGATCAGGCTGAAGCAAATAACGAATGCATTCTCTCGGAAATTGAGGGGAATGAAGTGGTCTACACCTCGATAAACACTGTTGTCGAGCAAGATGACGCCACACATTATCCCGTGGAATTTCTGAACTCCCTGTCAGCAAGTGGACTTTCAGCGCATACCATCAAGCTGAAGGTCGGTGTCCCGATTATGCTTCTTAAACGAACCTATCTCCTCCGAAGTTATGTAACGGGACCCGCCTTAAAGTCATCTCGCTCCACAGACACACCATTGTGGCGGAAATTCTTACGGGTTGTGGCGTCGGCGAGGCAGTATTTATACCACGTATTCACCTCATACCTCACAACTTCCCGTTCCAGTTAAGCGCGTACAGTTCCCCGTGAGGGTTTGCTTCGCGATGACCATCAATAAGTCACAGGGGCAGACACTGAGGGCAGCGGGTGTCGACCTCAGGACGAGTTGCTTCTCACACGGGCAACTGTACGTCGCTTTCTCCCGTGTCACCAGTACTGTCTTTACATTTTGGCTCCTGGCAGCATAACTACTATAAACTACGTTGTATAGGGAAGTGTTGTAAGGTATGATACCTTTGTACGTATTTTTACTCTTTTGTGTCCTGGAATGTATTCCTGCATTATTTTCTCTATTTCCTTCAGTCTCATCTTATGACTGAACTCAGCAGGATTCCCAAATAATTCTCTTCACTTGCTTCGTTTGTAAAAAAACTTATATTTTAATGCTATTTTAAAAGTTGTTTACTTATAATACTATAGCGATACTGGCATCTTAGGTTTTTTGGTGCTGTAGAGCTTTCACGCAGACGATGTCGCTGGCAGCAGCTAGTATGTCAATATGGCATGACAATTTTCTGTTTCAGAAAGCATATTTGTGTATATTATTATTAGGGGTCAGTGCATATTTGACGTTTTCAAGACAAATTGCCACCTGTCACTTTTTATTTATTTATTACCAATTTACACTTACAGTTTACACATATAAATTATAGGCACACATCAATAGCAGTAATACAAAAAATAATAATTAAAAAAAAATAACATAATAATCATGAAAGCTATAAAAAGTAATATTAACAATGAAAACAATGTCAATATTAATAATAATAATGATAGTCGTGACGGCCAATGGCTTAATAGCCAAGAGCCTCGACCAACATCTGCGGAGGCTCTTGTTAGGCAGTTGGATCAAGGGCTTGATCCAGAAGGTAGTACTCCTAGACACGGCGCGTATTGTCCGGAGGTTCCTCTTTCAGGGGCCCTGACCGCAGCTTGGACCCTGTTTCCGATGGCGGTGGGCTAATATTTTTTTTATATTTTTTTTTAATGTTATTTTTTGAAGAAATATTTAAAAATATGATAAATATGTATGTATATAATAATAAATGAATGGAATAATAATGAATTTATTGTAAAAATAATATATATTTTTTAAATATTTATATAGGTTTGGAGGTATGCGGAACAGAAAGTAAAGTCCCGCAAGCCTCCGTTGAAAAGGGAGGATCCTCCGACCAGACAGGTGTTATGGTCTGGTGGGCGACTGCCCGATAGATGATTTCGGGCTGTCGTATATGTTCAAATCGCGCGGAGAACTTTGATTATATTGTAATATTGGACTTGTCGGGTTATCAGCTTTAGTAGGTATAGGGCCAAGGGGCCACTAATGCTTAGTGTAGCCAAATCAGAGGAGTTGGGTCGAAATAATTATTCCAACGCAGGCAGACCAACCTGGCTCGCGCTAATTTAAACGTATCGGGAGACTAGGTGCGGATGGTAGTGTGATCCGAGGCTCGATGAACCGCGGGTCGACCGCGGGTCGACCGCAGGTAGGTGGGACCCAAGTAATGTGCCAGCGACATATGAAAGGTTGCTGTCGGAAAATCCCGGATTGCACCATCATGCTGGTTGGTGACTAGATGAGAGAGCTCGATAGACATTAACGGGAGGCCCGTGCGTGCCCGCAGTCTTCTCCAGACTACTCTTCCAATGATGTCGTCCTTTCAGTGCGTGCCTAGTAGTTAGCAGCGCGGAACCTCATTTCACTTTCTTTTCCTCTCTTTCCTTCACTCACACCCATTTGTATAGGGAAAAAGGAAAAGCTGAGCAGCAGCAGCAGCCCTCCTTCTCTCACAAAGTTCACTTCAGTAACATACTAGGTCTCCACTCAAATCTCATCGCAGTCCATCACCATTTGGATACTGAGAAACCAGCTCCCTTTTTCATTCGGAGATGCATATCAGAAGTCCGCTTAACGCGTCTTACCTTTCTTACCTAAGGTGTACCTAAGAACTTAAGTTTGAACCACACACAAGTTTGCGCCCAGGATGACATTAGTTCTCAGCGTCTCCGTAATCTAGAGGACTTCAGGTTCTCAACGCTTTTGCACCTATAATTGAGAGGCAATCAGTTACCACAGCATCTCAGTGAAGTGATAATTGATGGCTGCTCGTCCGGTCAATTAGTTGTAACGAATTGAAAGGCAATATAGCACTATTTTGATAAAAGTTTGTTGCAACCGAGGCAGAATTTGCATAGGTGAGTGTGTTATGAAGCCGAGGGCTGCAGTGATTTTGCACGTGTATCAAACGACCTTTTTCGATTCGATTTTCGACTCGCGGGGATCGACGCGCGCCCTGCCTGATACGATACATATAATATTGCGGCGCGGGGAGAGCACGCGCACTTTTCGGCACTAATGCGGAAAAACAGTCTATTGCGTGCCTAAAAGCGGAGGGATAAGAGCAGGTTTTCGAGTAAGTGTATTGATAATTTATATGTTGCCACATAAAATAAATTTCAAAATTAAATCAAATACCAGACTTTTATTGAAACCATTTTTTTTTTAAAACCTAATTTTCTTTAACCTTTCGTATGCCGTAATTAGAGACACAATTAAAAAGTTATTGTGTCCCGCGTGGATCCACGTTCCGGAACGGGTTAATGAAAGCTTTTAATGAGTAAGAGGGAGCCCGGGCGCGCTAAAGATGGAAGGAGGGAAGGGAGGCCTTTGCCCAGGAGTGGGACAGAACAGGCTAACAAAAAAAATAATATACACTCATATTATTTTTTTACCTGAATAACAATTATTATTATATGTGTTATTTATTATTTTTAAATGTTATGAAATACTACTTCTGAGCCAGTTGCTAACTTGCAATTGCAAGTTAGCACCAGTTTGAAGAGAAACCAAAAATTTTGATGATGGTGTTGATATTTTTTGAGATATGTTTCCAATAGGTGAGTCAGATATTTGCATAAAGATGATTTCATGACTAGTTAATACTGTGGATACGGCTGGGGCGTGAATATCCGTTCCCATACGCTCGAGACCACTTCCCCTGCTCGCATTACTGCTTTGCAGAAAGGTGACCACTCCTTATACCCAGACGCCAGATACACACAGACATATTATGTCCAAACGGAGCCAGAGACGGGCCAAATATCGCCGCCGCTGATGGCATCCACAAGAATACAGCAGCGGCATTCTTCTTCGTATACTCCACCGTGCCCCCTATTGTATGTACTACGTGCTGAAAACTCTTCAAGTTACGATCACATGAGATTTAATGAATTAATTAATGGAAAGGAATCCATACTTGTAAAAAAATTAATGAATACTGTAAATAGGTATTAATTTTGTAAGTGAATAAGATTTGTGTACCTACTAGCAATTTTAACTTTTAAATATTGTAGGTATGGAATTAGCAAATCTTAGTTTTTTTACATGCTTGGCATCCCCCGCATATATGTTAACTATGTTGTAGATACAGGAAAAATAATATACGTCAGTTTGTAACAGATTTTTTTTTATTACAAAATATATATTTAAGTATAAGAAATATAAACGATCTGATTATTATTTATAATAATCTTTAATGGGAATGGTTGCAGTTGTTGAACGACTTTTGTACGAGTACGTAGTAGCATTCAACTTATAGTATTTGACCTAATAATACACGCATTCATTAAGACTAGGTGGATTAAAGAAGGTGCACCGTGGAATAAAGTACATTGACCTTTTCCTAATATCTCTGCGAAGGTCCCCAAAAAACCAACAATGAACTACTTTTCATAACTTTATTACATTCAAGACAGCTTTATGTCTTTATTTCTGTTTTTTAAATTAAGAATGTCAACAAATGTAGCAGGGTCAATGACCGTTATTCCACGGTTATCTGGCGACTACACTAGAAGTTGTCTACTTAAATCGACTACATAGGTAAGTACATTTCTCGGTTACAATATTATTCTAGCAATCAGTTACTTTGGACTTGAAAGGTCGTAAAAGTGTTTTTTAGCTTAAATTCTAGTTCTGTTTAGTTCCTGACACCATCGATTTGTATTTTAAAAGTTAAATACTGACGAAAAAATGGTTGCAGCAACTGGTTGTAAATGCAATATTTCTTATAAATTGGCTTTTGCAAACCATTTTTCTTAGTTATGTACACACGATTTGACTTTTACACCTTTTATAATTAACGAATGAATATAAAAATGTGAGTTATACCATTCAAGTATTGTACTACCATGTTAATACTGCCAAGCATTATTTTGGTTTTTAAATCCACTAGGTACCTAACTACCTCTGTAGGAGTTTATTGTAGACTTTTATTTAAATAATGTTAAGGTCTTTGATTATTTATTGTGTGTAGATGGTGTGTCAAATGCTTGAAAACGTGGCCAAAAAAACGGACTTAATTTTAGTCCGGAGAAGCTTACCCACCAGTCAGAGCTGATCGTGTCGCGTTTCATGTCACGTATTACGCGCACTAATTAATAAACAGATTACATAAAAAAAAATGACTGTATGCGCTATAAAATTGTACCGGTATTATAAAGGACGAGTAAAAACTGCGAAACACATCACCTACCATCACAAGTGTCATCCAAGCAACCAAAAAAACTACATTTTATATTTTTGTTCAAAACGATTCGCGCCAATCGCAATTTTTTTTTTTTTATCCATCATAAAGTCATATTTTTGTTAGTAGATCGGTTCTGTAGTAGATTTGTTTGATATACACTACTATTTTGTAATTATTACAATAAAGGGCTTAATAGAAAAGGTCTTGTTTGCTAATATCTTTTCTGTTTAAACACAGCAAAGATATTAGCGTTTGTTTAAATCCCAAAATGTCACTCAATTTATGGAAATATTCGAAGTGCGTTTCACATAAGAAGTTCGTTCGCCGTAATGTTGGCCCCTGTCTGTCTACAGAAAAAAGAAAATAAAATAGACAAGAGTTGCCCACTCTAGCAAAATTGTTTAGCAATTGTTTAACGATAGTTGCAACACTTTTTGAAGAATTATGAGGGGAATGAGACTTTATTAAAAAAAAAGCAGGTCTAAAAGGAAGTTGTCTATGGAGAAGTACGACATTGAGGCGGGACGTTTTCAGTATTTGGAAGAATTGCAAGACTATCGAAATGGAGCCCAGCGTTCAATACTTTATTCAAAAATAGTTTTTTAAATTCCCAAAAGAAATAAAAAAAGAAAATTAAAAGGCAATTGTTAAAAGTAACGAAATTTCAGTTTACCTCCCTAATATTATAATCGACAATTACGCGTCGACATATCAAGTTGAAATTACCGATAATTTATGCGGGGGACTTGCGGCAAAAAAAAGTTAAATTTCCAAGTCAACGCAATTAAAAGATATGACCAATTATGTCGCTTATTTGGTCAATTTCTATGGAAATCGCTCGTGTGGGTTACGAAACCCTCAGGACTCGAATCGAACCCGACTCGCATTGACTGATTATTTATACAAGCTTACACACTATTATAATGCTACAAAACATAGTGGTTGTAACTTTTTTTATAAATATATATGCGTACGAAGTCGTGAACACATCTAGTAAAATAAAATGATAATGTGCTTTATATATAGCATAATTTCACAAATTAAAACTGCTTGCAAAGTCGTAGAAAAATTCCATAGCGTGTGATTGACACACTTTATTTCTTTATTATTCAATTTTATCCGAATCAAGAAACATTCTGTGATATGAATAGTAAAAGTATTTCGTGTGCCATAGGCACAATTTGGCACATATTTTTGGCATAATCAGTAACTTCCCACTATTGATATTTTATTAGATCTGGTTGTGGTCGGGTCAGGAACCGTGATCCCCAGCCCGACCACAATCGTACTCTTATTACTCAAAAAGTACAAGGCACAAATTCCTGGGACAAAGGGCACAATAAACACAATTAAAATAACCATTTTGTGCCATAGTGAAATCTCCATTCCATGTCGTGGTCGGGTCAGGAATCACAACACATTTAAGTTTAGTTTAGCTGCTATTTTGGAGTATCTCTAATAAAGTATTTTCAATTGTGTTCTATATGAAAATTAACATTTCGACAAGTTACTTTAAAAAATCATTTTGCGTTAGGAATATTTACACATTTGGAACTACGTCACACCGTACCTACTTGTTTAAGGAAGGTTGTGACTTAGTGTGAATAACATTTATCTAATTAAATGTTATTCACACTAAATTAAAATACATTTAATATTAACTAAAACTTATGATTTACTTAAAATGTATCATTTTCTGTTTTAAAAAACATTTAACTGCATTTATTTATCACTATTTCATTTCAATATAAGTCTACTACAAAAAAGAGAATTAAAACTATTTAAACTTTAAATTTTTCGTTTTCCTATAAAATCGCTGATTAAGCTTTAACGACCCCCCAAGTTGCGAATATTGGAATCAGGAATGTGTAATCTGGCTTAC
This sequence comes from Mythimna ferrago, assembly GCA_910589285.2. Lineage (NCBI taxonomy): Eukaryota > Metazoa > Arthropoda > Insecta > Lepidoptera > Noctuidae > Mythimna > Mythimna ferrago. The sequence goes on from CAJUUU020000008.1 coordinate 50,351, forward strand.
GTAATTTTTATCAAATGATATGGTACTACTTAGTAGCTAGCAATATTTTTTTGATGTGTAGGTTGGTTCAGGAACATCAAACGATTTTAGATATTTTCCGGTGATTCCATCGTTTTAATTAGAAATCAAGCGGACATTGCTTATTCAAAATGACGATTCCATATTCATTAATAAGCTCTTGATTAGGAAAAGTATAACGGCCCTTTCACGACCTTGCCTCTGTGAGCTGAAACTAAGCGCGGGGCGGCGAGCGGTAAGATCAAAAGTCTGAAAATGTTTGAAGCACGCCACGAGACGCCGCTCATAGCGCCGCGCCCGCTTACCGATGCCTTACCGCTCGCCGCGTCGTCCGCCATTGTAAGGCTGAAGTCGTGACCAGGCCGTAATGATTTGCAAGTAGCATCGTTGAATTACGTGAGCGGGTTAACGCCGGCGACCATGGAGAGTAGCGCCATCCGCACGTACATGCCGTACTCGGCTTGTCTGAAGTAGGCCGCGCGCGGGTCCGAGTCGAACTCTGGGCTGATCTCATCGACGCGAGGGAGAGGGTGCATCACCACCATGCGCCTGCGAGCGCGCGTCATCAGCTGAGGAGTCACCACTAGTAGTCCTCGAGTCTGCAACACGAATAGACAACGTGAATGAATAGATGACGTGTAGGTTGAAATGGTAATAATAAAACTCGCTGGAACAAAACGGGCTCAGTATAAAATGTGGAGTCGACAATACAATTGTAAATGAATAGTACACCGGCAATTTTCTTACTTATCGACAACATCTTTTACGTACATAACAATATCTTTTTCTGCAGTAAATAATATGAAAACCAAAATGCTGGCTAAGTACATAAGAGAGATTGAAAAAATGCAAAGGCAGTTGATTTTTTATTTTCATATTATGTAAAACTGTCACCACAAATGTAAATAACTATAACATGAATTACATAATAAAAAAAATATTATTGTGAATTTATTAAATGAGAATATTTTGTGCATATTTTGTTAATTTATATCACCATAATGGAATTGATTCTTTTTAGGGTTCCGTAGTCAACTAGGAACCCTTATAGTTTCGCCATGTCTGTCTGTCAGTCTGTCTGTCTGTCCGTCCTCGCTTAATCTCTGTGACCGTTAGCACTAGAAAGCTGAAATTTGGTACCAACATGTATATCAATCACGCCGACAAAGTGCTAAATTAAAAATTGAAAAAAATGTTTTATTAGGGTAGCCCCCCTATATGTAAAGTGGGAAGTGATTTTTTTTAAAATTTCAACCCTAACGTGTGATATATTGTTGGGTAGGTATTTAAAAATGAATAGGGGTTTACTGAAATCATTTTTTGATAATGTCAATAATTTCGGAAATAATCGCTCCAAAAGTAAAAGACAATGTGTGGGGGGCCCTAACTTTTGAACCATAACTTTAGAAAATATGAAAAAAATCTGAAAAGTAGAACTTTATAAGAACTTTCTAGGAAAATCATTTTGAACTTAATGGAAAGAACAGTTTTTGTACAAAAAAGACAAAAAGGTTGTACAAAATAATTTCTGGACTAAGTTTGTAGTATAATCGCATATGCAAGCATTTTTTTTTAACTTCATTTACATATTTTATTTTCCTGAACGTATCTTCTTTCAAACAAAAAAAAGAATTATTAAAATCGGTTCTCGCAATCCAAAATTACCACCGAAAACTTCTTCTGGTACCTATGTATTAATTAGTAACCCAAAATGTTAAGGTAAAAACCAGTTTATAAATGGTTCGATAGATGGCGTTGCGTAATGACGTCATCTTTTTAAAAGTCGATGTTAAGATTTTCTGTGCTTTCATGACCTACCGTGGTAAAAAAATTTTGCTTCTTAAATATATTCGTAATTTTACGAGTGCACAATCGCTGAAATTTCTATTACTTGCATACTGTTTTAGTTATCACCGTCCTTTGTGGGCCCGTTTTTAGGGTTCCGTATTTATTAGAGTTCCGTACTTAGTATGTCAACGTAAGAAATAGCTTTTTTTAAACTCATAAGTGGGAACACTTATTGTGACGGTCGGGAAACTACGGAACCCTACACTGAGCGTGGCCCGACACGCTCTTGGCCGGGTTTTTTAATGTTAAACTAGCTTTTGCGCGCGTGGCTTCGCTTCCGCTCTTCCCTACTATACCCTACTCAGCCCTACTCTAACCTACTATACCCTACTCTACCCTACTCTATCCTACTCTACCCTACTCTATCCTACTCTACACTACTCTATCCTACTCTACACTACTCTACACTACTCTATACAACCATCAACTAAATAGTCCGATTAAAGCCTAAACATTTGGTTTGGATAGGTGAGCCCGTTCTTGAGTTATAAAATTACAACGAAAAGTTACTCAATAAATTAATAAATACTGATATTAATTAATAACTTAGTTACCTTTTCATACTCTTCTTGACTTTGGAACCTTTCTCTTTGGATTCGAGTCATATATAAAACGTGGGTATCCTCCAATACATCTTCTAACCTCTCATATACTCTTTGAGATATACCTTTAGAGGCGACGTAATCTGTGATATGCTTCGGCATGCCTAACCCTCGTGGGCTGACATATTGTAGTTGTACTTGATAGAGGGTCAGAAGCCTTGCAAGAGAATGAACAGTTCGGCCATTCTTAAGATCTCCAACCATAGTGATCGTCAATCCGTTCACTGTTCCGATTTCTTCACGAATTGTAAAGACGTCAAGTAAAGCTTGTGTGGGATGTTCTCCAATGCCATCTCCTGCATTGATTATGGGTTTGCGACAATGACGAGCTGCACGCTGAAGAAAAAAAATGTATGTGAACATTTTATCGACATAAATATAATTACTTAATATAATTATTATTATGTTATTTCTTTTCTATTTAAACATTTACATTTTTAAATATTTCTTTAACAAAGTATATTGAAAAAAATATTATTATTATTGTAATTATATCACTTACCGCTACTGCCCCGGGCTCCGGATGCCGAAGTACCACTACATCTGAATAGCTTGCCATTACCGAAACGCTGTCTTCCAAAGTTTCACCTTTCTTAGCCGATGAACTGGTGGCGTCGGTATGGATCACAGAACCACCAAGCCTTTGCATTGCTGCTGCGAAGCTGCAACTAGTTCGAGTGCTAACTTCATAGAATATCGACGACATAACTTTGCCTCGCAAAATATCATCTAGGTATCTTCCCTTGTTAACACTGGTTTTCATGAACTGTGCTAGATTGAATACATCATTCAAAGTATCCTTACTGAAAGAGTCTACAGTCAGTATACTTTTTCCGAATAAGTCACTGCGTTGGCGTTGGGAAACTGTTGTAGGGGGATTATAATTAGATGTACTGTCACATCTCTGTCTAGTTACCTGGGGTAGCGGTGATAAGCACCTTGCAGCTGCGATTTCACTGAAGTGAACATTAGGCTTGGTTTGCGCATCTGGCCGGTTATCGATTTGATCAAAGTCAATATCACTAACTCGACTGAAATCAGCAGATGTATGTATTTCGAGTGCAGAATTTGGCCGACTAATTTCTTTTTCCATTTTTTCAATAGTGAGGAATGTTTGTTTCTTGGGTGTTGGCCAGTCTCGTACATTTTGGCCAAAGCCAGGAGGTACTAGAACTTGTCCCTCAACATACGCAATTTCTCCTCGCAGCGTTACTCTATGAACTGCACCACAAACTTGCATGCCTGCAAATGGCGTCCATTTAGATTTCGAAAATTCCATGGCTTGTGGAATCGTCCATTCGTAATCCATATCCACCTCCACGTAAGTATTGGGTTGTTCCGGTAAATTAAAAATCTTACGAGGGTTGCGATGGAATTTGTTTATCAGATCTTCCAAAGTTAACCGACCCTCATGTACTGCATTAAGTAGTAGTGGTAAAATGGTTTCCAATCCAGGGAAACCAGGTGGCGGCTTCTCCGAATTCTTTTCTTGCACAGAGTGTGGAGCATGGTCAGTAGCAAAGACGTCGATGATGTCTATATTTCTCCAAAGTTCTGCTTGGTCTTCCGGGCTACACAATACTGGCCTCACTTCAGCCCTTCCTTGTCCTATATGATCAATATTTGATGTGCTCAGGAATAAATGATGAGGGCATACTTCACAAGTTACCTTCAGACCTCTTTCTTTAGCGGATTTTATTATAAGGATTTCCTCTTTCCTGGCTACGTGACAAATATGGATAGGTCTATCCAGTAAAGAGGCCATCAAAATCACAGCTCCAGTTTTTTCTCGCTCCGCATGAGCACACACTGGCATTTTTTTTGGCCAGTTTTGGAGATGTTTTTGCCAGATGGTCATATCGTCTAATGTGAGAGTGCTGAATGTTTGGTTTAGATACATTTTCAAAGCAGCCGCTTGAGGAGCCACTTCACTAACAGTTTCAAAGTTGCTGGACGACGCTCCCATGAACAGTGCGTAGTCACACCTAGCACTCACGCGCGCCAAAGCAGAAGCATAGTCGTAAGAGGCGCGATCAATTACTGGAGGGTTAGTGTTTGGCATTGCAAATATCATAGTGATGCCTCCAGCAAGAGCAGCCGCAGTACAACTCGCGAAATCTTCTTTGTATGTTGCACCCGGTTCACGGACATGCACGTGTACGTCAATAAAACCTGGCAATTTTATGATGTTGCGCGATGTCATGCAGTCAGTATGAGTTTTCATTAGAGGAACACCACCGCAAAGGTGCATAGCCTGTAAAAAATATGTGATTTGTTTTTATTTAAATAGTTTACAAATAAATCATATAAGAAAAAGGATTAAAATTAAATAGCTTAACAAACCTGAACTAATAGTTTAGCGCACTTTACATCAGTCACTAAAGGTACAGCGTAATCCACAGCTAGTCGCCTAGTGCGATATCCATGTGTAGTGAATGAGGACACTCGGCGAGAACCACCTCGCATTGGTAAATTAATAACCAAATCTAATTCACGTCTAGCCATAAAGTCAGCTAAATGCATCAGTTCGCCATCTGATCTGATATCCTCTGGATCACCTATATGGTCAAATGTCCATTGAACACTTTCAACCTGAAATAAATAGAATCAATAAAATACAGGTTTTGAGAGAGACGAAAACTATAATGATAAAAAAAAAGGCTTACTTCGACTCCGTGCTCAGTATAGAAGTCTCCTGTGCCCATACTAGCATACAGTTTATATCCCATTCTGTGCAGAATTCTAACACTCGGAAGTAACTCCATTTTATGCTGAAATATAATAAAAAGAATAGTATTTTAACAATGTTACATTTTGTAGGAATAAATAAATTACAGGATTTTTAACAATTACTTTCTCACCTTAAACGTTCCCACCGATAGCAAAATAGCTTTCTTGGGTATTCTAAACCCTGTGCTCATTAACGATTTTAAATAAGCTTCGTAACGATTTTCACCGAAACATGCTACTTCTCCTGTAGATGCCATTTCAACCCCTAAAGTTACGTCTGCACCAGCTAATCTTGAGAACGAAAATTGTGGTACTTTTACACCCACTTTTCCACAGCCGGTCATTACATTAACAGGTTCCACCGGTATCCCCAAGACGATCTTTGTGGCCATCGCAACAAAATCATGATCTAGTGTCTTCGACACAAATGGAAAAGATCTTGAAACTCTGACGTTGCATTCAATAACTTTGAGTTCGTTGTCTTTTGCAATAAGTTGCATGTTAAAAGGTCCGGTAACATCGAGTGTCTCCGCGATAATACTGGCGATTTCTTTTATTTTTTCTAAAGTTTCGTCATTTATATCCTGTGGTGGAGTGACTAATGTTGCGTCGCCGGAATGAACTCCAGCATTTTCAACGTGTTCCGATACTGCCATACAGTAAATAGCACCATCAGCAGCGACTACGTCGACATCAATCTCTTTTGCATCCATTATAAATTTAGATATCACTACTGGATGATCTTTGCTAACTGAACTAGCTGACTTCAAATAAGTTTCCAATTCTTGGTTTGAATTCGCAACATTCATAGCTGCACCGCTTAGGACGTATGATGGCCTCACCAAGCATGGATATCCTACTTCATCACAAAAACTTGTAGCCGATTCTAAATCTGTAAGTTCCTTCCACCTCGGTTGCATTATACCTTTTCGATCTAACATCCTGGAAAACTTGAACCTATTTTCAGCATTATCAATCATATCAGGAGACGTACCTAAAATAATAGCTTGTTGCCTATGTAAATCCATGGCAATATTATTAGTAAGGCTGAAGTCGTGACCAGGCCGTAATGATTTGCAAGTAGCATCGTTGAATTACGTGAGCGGGTTAACGCCGGCGACCATGGAGAGTAGCGCCATCCGCACGTACATGCCGTACTCGGCTTGTCTGAAGTAGGCCGCGCGCGGGTCCGAGTCGAACTCTGGGCTGATCTCATCGACGCGAGGGAGAGGGTGCATCACCACCATGCGCCTGCGAGCGCGCGTCATCAGCTGAGGAGTCACCACTAGTAGTCCTCGAGTCTGCAACACGAATAGACAACGTGAATGAATAGATGACGTGTAGGTTGAAATGGTAATAATAAAACTCGCTGGAACAAAACGGGCTCAGTATAAAATGTGGAGTCGACAATACAATTGTAAATGAATAGTACACCGGCAATTTTCTTACTTATCGACAACATCTTTTACGTACATAACAATATCTTTTTCTGCAGTAAATAATATGAAAACCAAAATGCTGGCTAAGTACATAAGAGAGATTGAAAAAATGCAAAGGCAGTTGATTTTTTATTTTCATATTATGTAAAACTGTCACCACAAATGTAAATAACTATAACATGAATTACATAATAAAAAAAATATTATTGTGAATTTATTAAATGAGAATATTTTGTGCATATTTTGTTAATTTATATCACCATAATGGAATTGATTCTTTTTAGGGTTCCGTAGTCAACTAGGAACCCTTATAGTTTCGCCATGTCTGTCTGTCAGTCTGTCTGTCTGTCCGTCCTCGCTTAATCTCTGTGACCGTTAGCACTAGAAAGCTGAAATTTGGTACCAACATGTATATCAATCACGCCGACAAAGTGCTAAATTAAAAATTGAAAAAAATGTTTTATTAGGGTAGCCCCCCTATATGTAAAGTGGGAAGTGATTTTTTTTAAAATTTCAACCCTAACGTGTGATATATTGTTGGGTAGGTATTTAAAAATGAATAGGGGTTTACTGAAATCATTTTTTGATAATGTCAATAATTTCGGAAATAATCGCTCCAAAAGTAAAAGACAATGTGTGGGGGGCCCTAACTTTTGAACCATAACTTTAGAAAATATGAAAAAAATCTGAAAAGTAGAACTTTATAAGAACTTTCTAGGAAAATCATTTTGAACTTAATGGAAAGAACAGTTTTTGTACAAAAAAGACAAAAAGGTTGTACAAAATAATTTCTGGACTAAGTTTGTAGTATAATCGCATATGCAAGCATTTTTTTTTAACTTCATTTACATATTTTATTATCCTGAACGTATCTTCTTTCAAACAAAAAAAAGAATTATTAAAATCGGTTCTCGCAATCCAAAATTACCACCGAAAACTTCTTCTGGTACCTATGTATTAATTAGTAACCCAAAATGTTAAGGTAAAAACCAGTTTATAAATGGTTCGATAGATGGCGTTGCGTAATGACGTCATCTTTTTAAAAGTCGATGTTAAGATTTTCTGTGCTTTCATGACCTACCGTGGTAAAAAAATTTTGCTTCTTAAATATATTCGTAATTTTACGAGTGCACAATCGCTGAAATTTCTATTACTTGCATACTGTTTTAGTTATCACCGTCCTTTGTGGGCCCGTTTTTAGGGTTCCGTATTTATTAGAGTTCCGTACTTAGTATGTCAACGTAAGAAATAGCTTTTTTTAAACTCATAAGTGGGAACACTTATTGTGACGGTCGGGAAACTACGGAACCCTACACTGAGCGTGGCCCGACACGCTCTTGGCCGGGTTTTTTAATGTTAAACTAGCTTTTGCGCGCGTGGCTTCGCTTCCGCTCTTCCCTACTATACCCTACTCAGCCCTACTCTAACCTACTATACCCTACTCTACCCTACTCTATCCTACTCTACCCTACTCTATCCTACTCTACACTACTCTATCCTACTCTACACTACTCTACACTACTCTATACAACCATCAACTAAATAGTCCGATTAAAGCCTAAACATTTGGTTTGGATAGGTGAGCCCGTTCTTGAGTTATAAAATTACAACGAAAAGTTACTCAATAAATTAATAAATACTGATATTAATTAATAACTTAGTTACCTTTTCATACTCTTCTTGACTTTGGAACCTTTCTCTTTGGATTCGAGTCATATATAAAACGTGGGTATCCTCCAATACATCTTCTAACCTCTCATATACTCTTTGAGATATACCTTTAGAGGCGACGTAATCTGTGATATGCTTCGGCATGCCTAACCCTCGTGGGCTGACATATTGTAGTTGTACTTGATAGAGGGTCAGAAGCCTTGCAAGAGAATGAACAGTTCGGCCATTCTTAAGATCTCCAACCATAGTGATCGTCAATCCGTTCACTGTTCCGATTTCTTCACGAATTGTAAAGACGTCAAGTAAAGCTTGTGTGGGATGTTCTCCAATGCCATCTCCTGCATTGATTATGGGTTTGCGACAATGACGAGCTGCACGCTGAAGAAAAAAAATGTATGTGAACATTTTATCGACATAAATATAATTACTTAATATAATTATTATTATGTTATTTCTTTTCTATTTAAACATTTACATTTTTAAATATTTCTTTAACAAAGTATATTGAAAAAAATATTATTATTATTGTAATTATATCACTTACCGCTACTGCCCCGGGCTCCGGATGCCGAAGTACCACTACATCTGAATAGCTTGCCATTACCGAAACGCTGTCTTCCAAAGTTTCACCTTTCTTAGCCGATGAACTGGTGGCGTCGGTATGGATCACAGAACCACCAAGCCTTTGCATTGCTGCTGCGAAGCTGCAACTAGTTCGAGTGCTAACTTCATAGAATATCGACGACATAACTTTGCCTCGCAAAATATCATCTAGGTATCTTCCCTTGTTAACACTGGTTTTCATGAACTGTGCTAGATTGAATACATCATTCAAAGTATCCTTACTGAAAGAGTCTACAGTCAGTATACTTTTTCCGAATAAGTCACTGCGTTGGCGTTGGGAAACTGTTGTAGGGGGATTATAATTAGATGTACTGTCACATCTCTGTCTAGTTACCTGGGGTAGCGGTGATAAGCACCTTGCAGCTGCGATTTCACTGAAGTGAACATTAGGCTTGGTTTGCGCATCTGGCCGGTTATCGATTTGATCAAAGTCAATATCACTAACTCGACTGAAATCAGCAGATGTATGTATTTCGAGTGCAGAATTTGGCCGACTAATTTCTTTTTCCATTTTTTCAATAGTGAGGAATGTTTGTTTCTTGGGTGTTGGCCAGTCTCGTACATTTTGGCCAAAGCCAGGAGGTACTAGAACTTGTCCCTCAACATACGCAATTTCTCCTCGCAGCGTTACTCTATGAACTGCACCACAAACTTGCATGCCTGCAAATGGCGTCCATTTAGATTTCGAAAATTCCATGGCTTGTGGAATCGTCCATTCGTAATCCATATCCACCTCCACGTAAGTATTGGGTTGTTCCGGTAAATTAAAAATCTTACGAGGGTTGCGATGGAATTTGTTTATCAGATCTTCCAAAGTTAACCGACCCTCATGTACTGCATTAAGTAGTAGTGGTAAAATGGTTTCCAATCCAGGGAAACCAGGTGGCGGCTTCTCCGAATTCTTTTCTTGCACAGAGTGTGGAGCATGGTCAGTAGCAAAGACGTCGATGATGTCTATATTTCTCCAAAGTTCTGCTTGGTCTTCCGGGCTACACAATACTGGCCTCACTTCAGCCCTTCCTTGTCCTATATGATCAATATTTGATGTGCTCAGGAATAAATGATGAGGGCATACTTCACAAGTTACCTTCAGACCTCTTTCTTTAGCGGATTTTATTATAAGGATTTCCTCTTTCCTGGCTACGTGACAAATATGGATAGGTCTATCCAGTAAAGAGGCCATCAAAATCACAGCTCCAGTTTTTTCTCGCTCCGCATGAGCACACACTGGCATTTTTTTTGGCCAGTTTTGGAGATGTTTTTGCCAGATGGTCATATCGTCTAATGTGAGAGTGCTGAATGTTTGGTTTAGATACATTTTCAAAGCAGCCGCTTGAGGAGCCACTTCACTAACAGTTTCAAAGTTGCTGGACGACGCTCCCATGAACAGTGCGTAGTCACACCTAGCACTCACGCGCGCCAAAGCAGAAGCATAGTCGTAAGAGGCGCGATCAATTACTGGAGGGTTAGTGTTTGGCATTGCAAATATCATAGTGATGCCTCCAGCAAGAGCAGCCGCAGTACAACTCGCGAAATCTTCTTTGTATGTTGCACCCGGTTCACGGACATGCACGTGTACGTCAATAAAACCTGGCAATTTTATGATGTTGCGCGATGTCATGCAGTCAGTATGAGTTTTCATAGAGGAACACCACCGCAAAGGTGCATAGCCTGTAAAAAATATGTGATTTGTTTTTATTTAAATAGTTTACAAATAAATCATATAAGAAAAAGGATTAAAATTAAATAGCTTAACAAACCTGAACTAATAGTTTAGCGCACTTTACATCAGTCACTAAAGGTACAGCGTAATCCACAGCTAGTCGCCTAGTGCGATATCCATGTGTAGTGAATGAGGACACTCGGCGAGAACCACCTCGCATTGGTAAATTAATAACCAAATCTAATTCACGTCTAGCCATAAAGTCAGCTAAATGCATCAGTTCGCCATCTGATCTGATATCCTCTGGATCACCTATATGGTCAAATGTCCATTGAACACTTTCAACCTGAAATAAATAGAATCAATAAAATACAGGTTTTGAGAGAGACGAAAACTATAATGATAAAAAAAAAGGCTTACTTCGACTCCGTGCTCAGTATAGAAGTCTCCTGTGCCCATACTAGCATACAGTTTATATCCCATTCTGTGCAGAATTCTAACACTCGGAAGTAACTCCATTTTATGCTGAAATATAATAAAAAGAATAGTATTTTAACAATGTTACATTTTGTAGGAATAAATAAATTACAGGATTTTTAACAATTACTTTCTCACCTTAAACGTTCCCACCGATAGCAAAATAGCTTTCTTGGGTATTCTAAACCCTGTGCTCATTAACGATTTTAAATAAGCTTCGTAACGATTTTCACCGAAACATGCTACTTCTCCTGTAGATGCCATTTCAACCCCTAAAGTTACGTCTGCACCAGCTAATCTTGAGAACGAAAATTGTGGTACTTTTACACCCACTTTTCCACAGCCGGTCATTACATTAACAGGTTCCACCGGTATCCCCAAGACGATCTTTGTGGCCATCGCAACAAAATCATGATCTAGTGTCTTCGACACAAATGGAAAAGATCTTGAAACTCTGACGTTGCATTCAATAACTTTGAGTTCGTTGTCTTTTGCAATAAGTTGCATGTTAAAAGGTCCGGTAACATCGAGTGTCTCCGCGATAATACTGGCGATTTCTTTTATTTTTTCTAAAGTTTCGTCATTTATATCCTGTGGTGGAGTGACTAATGTTGCGTCGCCGGAATGAACTCCAGCATTTTCAACGTGTTCCGATACTGCCATACAGTAAATAGCACCATCAGCAGCGACTACGTCGACATCAATCTCTTTTGCATCCATTATAAATTTAGATATCACTACTGGATGATCTTTGCTAACTGAACTAGCTGACTTCAAATAAGTTTCCAATTCTTGGTTTGAATTCGCAACATTCATAGCTGCACCGCTTAGGACGTATGATGGCCTCACCAAGCATGGATATCCTACTTCATCACAAAAACTTGTAGCCGATTCTAAATCTGTAAGTTCCTTCCACCTCGGTTGCATTATACCTTTTCGATCTAACATCCTGGAAAACTTGAACCTATTTTCAGCATTATCAATCATATCAGGAGACGTACCTAAAATAATAGCTTGTTGCCTATGTAAATCCATGGCAATATTATTAGTAAGGCTGAAGTCGTGACCAGGCCGTAATGATTTGCAAGTAGCATCGTTGAATTACGTGAGCGGGTTAACGCCGGCGACCATGGAGAGTAGCGCCATCCGCACGTACATGCCGTACTCGGCTTGTCTGAAGTAGGCCGCGCGCGGGTCCGAGTCGAACTCTGGGCTGATCTCATCGACGCGAGGGAGAGGGTGCATCACCACCATGCGCCTGCGAGCGCGCGTCATCAGCTGAGGAGTCACCACTAGTAGTCCTCGAGTCTGCAACACGAATAGACAACGTGAATGAATAGATGACGTGTAGGTTGAAATGGTAATAATAAAACTCGCTGGAACAAAACGGGCTCAGTATAAAATGTGGAGTCGACAATACAATTGTAAATGAATAGTACACCGGCAATTTTCTTACTTATCGACAACATCTTTTACGTACATAACAATATCTTTTTCTGCAGTAAATAATATGAAAACCAAAATGCTGGCTAAGTACATAAGAGAGATTGAAAAAATGCAAAGGCAGTTGATTTTTTATTTTCATATTATGTAAAACTGTCACCACAAATGTAAATAACTATAACATGAATTACATAATAAAAAAAATATTATTGTGAATTTATTAAATGAGAATATTTTGTGCATATTTTGTTAATTTATATCACCATAATGGAATTGATTCTTTTTAGGGTTCCGTAGTCAACTAGGAACCCTTATAGTTTCGCCATGTCTGTCTGTCAGTCTGTCTGTCTGTCCGTCCTCGCTTAATCTCTGTGACCGTTAGCACTAGAAAGCTGAAATTTGGTACCAACATGTATATCAATCACGCCGACAAAGTGCTAAATTAAAAATTGAAAAAAATGTTTTATTAGGGTAGCCCCCCTATATGTAAAGTGGGAAGTGATTTTTTTTAAAATTTCAACCCTAACGTGTGATATATTGTTGGGTAGGTATTTAAAAATGAATAGGGGTTTACTGAAATCATTTTTTGATAATGTCAATAATTTCGGAAATAATCGCTCCAAAAGTAAAAGACAATGTGTGGGGGGCCCTAACTTTTGAACCATAACTTTAGAAAATATGAAAAAAAATCTGAAAAGTAGAACTTTATAAGAACTTTCTAGGAAAATCATTTTGAACTTAATGGAAAGAACAGTTTTTGTACAAAAAAGACAAAAAGGTTGTACAAAATAATTTCTGGACTAAGTTTGTAGTATAATCGCATATGCAAGCATTTTTTTTTAACTTCATTTACATATTTTATTATCCTGAACGTATCTTCTTTCAAACAAAAAAAAGAATTATTAAAATCGGTTCTCGCAATCCAAAATTACCACCGAAAACTTCTTCTGGTACCTATGTATTAATTAGTAACCCAAAATGTTAAGGTAAAAACCAGTTTATAAATGGTTCGATAGATGGCGTTGCGTAATGACGTCATCTTTTTAAAAGTCGATGTTAAGATTTTCTGTGCTTTCATGACCTACCGTGGTAAAAAAAATTTGCTTCTTAAATATATTCGTAATTTTACGAGTGCACAATCGCTGAAATTTCTATACTTGCATACTGTTTTAGTTATCACCGTCCTTTGTGGGCCCGTTTTTAGGGTTCCGTATTTATTAGAGTTCCGTACTTAGTATGTCAACGTAAGAAATAGCTTTTTTTAAACTCATAAGTGGGAACACTTATTGTGACGGTCGGGAAACTACGGAACCCTACACTGAGCGTGGCCCGACACGCTCTTGGCCGGGTTTTTTAATGTTAAACTAGCTTTTGCGCGCGTGGCTTCGCTTCCGCTCTTCCCTACTATACCCTACTCAGCCCTACTCTAACCTACTATACCCTACTCTACCCTACTCTATCCTACTCTACCCTACTCTATCCTACTCTACACTACTCTATCCTACTCTACACTACTCTACACTACTCTATACAACCATCAACTAAATAGTCCGATTAAAGCCTAAACATTTGGTTTGGATAGGTGAGCCCGTTCTTGAGTTATAAAATTACAACGAAAAGTTACTCAATAAATTAATAAATACTGATATTAATTAATAACTTAGTTACCTTTTCATACTCTTCTTGACTTTGGAACCTTTCTCTTTGGATTCGAGTCATATATAAAACGTGGGTATCCTCCAATACATCTTCTAACCTCTCATATACTCTTTGAGATATACCTTTAGAGGCGACGTAATCTGTGATATGCTTCGGCATGCCTAACCCTCGTGGGCTGACATATTGTAGTTG
>CAJUUU020000010.1:0-21554 GCA_910589285.2 Mythimna ferrago
GAGTGAAATTGAAGAAAGAAGAAGATGGATGAATTCACTTTTAATTTATTGTACCTAACCAGTAGTTTATGAGAAAATTGCGATGATACATACGTAGGTACCTACATACTCAGTCGAAAACTGAACTTTCTTTTTTTGAAATCGGTTAAAATTTTATTGGGCTTGCCTTATTTTGAAACCCTAGGCACGCCACTGACCGTATCATTATATCAAATCAAAAAAATGCTATAGATATGCGGTATTTTTGAAAGTAAAAATTAATTGAGAAATATTCTGGATATAATATTATCGTTCACGAGTCTTACACTCACCAAAAGAAGACGGATGGTACCAATGCACGAATAGCCACAAAAATAGCAGTTCACTCGCACTAAAACTCATGTGTTGCGTTCACTTCTACTGAGTGCAAGTTTGTTTTACGTTAACGCGATCGACACGCTTATAGCGTTCAGTGCTCCGATTGGCTCGCTCAAAACTCAGAACCAATCAGAGACCTAAACGCAGTAAACGTTTCGATCGCGTTCACGTAAAAACAACCCGCACTCAGCGCATTGAAATACAAAAGTAACACGTGTCTACCTCGAACATGGATTATATACAACTCTTTAGGCATCCTGAACACTGATAATATGAGAGGTATACTGATAAAAACACTACATAAACAGGAAAAATTAAACAAAAACAGCATTCTGTACTTTCCACAATTGTTTCTCGAAATATCAACAAAGGATAACGAAGCATGTTTACAAATTAGGCAGGCTAAGATTATGGCAGTAAGGGAGTTACGGCAAACGGACTTCCTCACACCCCTTATTCCGACCCCGACTTCCAGCCACCCTAAGCGTGGGCTTGCGGATCTAGGACATGCGGGTTTCCTCACGATGTTTTCCTTCACCACTCATTCCTACGGTGCATGGAAATCAGGATCAGGGCATAAAGTCGTCCATTCTCTAACGCGTGCAGTTGCTCCCTTCGCTAGTATTACTGCTTCGCAGAACGAGACAACCACCTGCCACTCCTCCTCGCTCCGGACCATGGCCTGTACCAAGGCTCGGCGCGAGCGATCGCGACTGCCGAGCGCTCCCACGAGAACACGTTGGTGCTCTGCCCAGGCGGCACACCTATACCATATGCTGCACCGTGTCTTCCGGGCAGTCCATACAATGGTGACAGCTGTACCCCTAGCCAAGTTGCTAATCTGCAATAATTAACGCTTGTAGAAAGCTTTAAATGTACGGGAATGACGTCGTTTTAACGCTTGATCACATGGTCAGAACAAAAGAATTGGCGGCAAGGTCAACACGAAGCGTTCGGCGCAAGCGAAACGGTTGTAACTTGGCTAGGGGGGACGTTTCTTCCTCACGAATCCGGTGCCAAAATCCCCCAAACTGACTATGTCCGGTGAGGACACCATGAGGTCTTACCGCTATAATTATGGCGTGCCCAAACTTTTAGGGATTAAAAAAAACACGTATTTCCTGGAACACGTTCTGTGAAATATTAGAGTAAATCACGGAGTTATCGAATGCCAACAGACTTTTCAGGCGTAATCTCTCTTTTTTTGCATTGCCTCTTCATCAAACATCACGTTGGTTTGCATTAGATAAAGCAACAAGCTTTTAAGCCATGCTCGATGTTAACGACGAGCAAGTAGAAAAGGACCCTTGGACCTGGAATTTAAGTTATCAAATCGAATCATTTACGCAGTCTAGGGACATAATATATTGCACTATACTATGTCTTAAAGCTACATCTTATCAACGTCTGCAACTGCAATAGAAAACGGTGTCATGGCGAGATAAACATTTGTTTTAAAATTGTCTCGTTTGCTTTTTAACCAATATTCATATTGTTTTCATAATATGTATTCTATATTTATATATTTACTGATAAACCTCGTTAGATAACTAAATGTTTTTTGCATGCATCGGTTTTCCCTATCGCTTGGGGTCAAAATGTCAAGTGAGTTTAAACAAAAAGATTAGTGAATAGAAATACAAACGTTGTGCAATATGTGTGTTATTTATATCGTTAATGAAGTCGTCATCCATAGTATGAAACGGAAACGTTTATCTGTGTTTGTGGGACCTGTAGTTAATAGTCGGCGTTGCGTACAAACTACCTACAGGTCATTGAACTCGCTCAGCTGACATTTCTTGAAGAAATAATAGCGGAAGACTACTTACTACTGTACTGACGATGACTACTTATTAATAGTAATGTAGGCAACTCATTTTTGTATTTGTATTTTTATTATTAGTTTTAAGTTGGCAATATTTACGCGCGAACACCAACTGCGATTTGATTTTGTTTCGCGCGCATTTTTGAACTGTGGGCCCCGCCCACGACGCGCGCGCTCGATACGCCGAGGAGTCGCCGCCAAAAACTCGACGCGCGCGGGCGTGTATATAAATGTTCCAAGTTCCCGCCAAAACCTTTTCAGTTTCCTAACTAATTTAGCTTTATGTGTGTATTGTACTGTTTTTAACAATCTGTAACTGTCGCGAGTTCTGTTGCCTAGTTGTAAAGTGATAATATACGGAATTCACCAAGTGACTGCTGCGTCTTATTGTGTACAAATCCCGGCCCTATTCAACATTGGTCCTTCGAGCCCGGATCACAATGAATGACAAAGTTACTGGTGTCGTCACACGGAGCAGAGCACATGCTGAAGCTGAACAACGACCTGGTGCGGATACCACGTGTGTCACTGCGGCCCCGCGTAGTGAAGTTGTTGCCACGTCGACCAGGTCGCGATCAAGCCGTCTCAGCCGCGAAGCGCTTCGCCTCCGTGCCGAGTACAAAGCCGAAGAAGAACTTGCCAAAGTAAAAGAACAGCTCATAAAGAAGAAATTAGCATTAGAAATCGCCGAGATTGAAGATGAAGAAACTGAAAATCGCGCCATGAGTATTTACAGTGGTCTTAATAACGTGGATGAGTGGTTAAGCACGAGTCAAGCCCCATGTGAACTCACGGAAAAACCGCCAGCGCCCCACGCGCTGGCCGGCGCGTGTCCGCAACCGACCGAAGGCCTAGAACGAGAGCGCGCGTGCGACATCGCGCATGCGCGGAACCCCGTACGCGAGCCGTTCGCGCCCGCGGTGGCGTCCTCTCCGACCGCCGCGAAGTGTACGCCGGCGCCGGGCGCTCTGCCCCCCGCTTCCGTCGGCGCCGTCGCGGCCTCTGACATCATGCATCTAGCCGACGTTATTATTACGAACATGTCGAAGCGACCACGACAAAATTATGATCTCCCCATGTTTGATGGCAGCCCGGCAGACTGGCTAGCTTATCGACGTACCTATGAAGCTACCGCGGCCACGTATAGTATGTTCGAGAACACCGTACGACTGCAAGCATCACTGCGTGGCGCGGCAAAGTGTGCCGTTGAAGACCTATTACGTACCGGGTCCGACCCCATGGATGTGATAAATGCCTTAGAAGAGGAATTCGGTCACCCCAATTTACTACTAGAATCGGCATTAAATAAGATAAGAAGTTTGCCCCGTGTGTCCGAAAGTGGCGTCGAATTGCGAAACATGACTTGCGTCGTTCGAAACTGTGTGTACATTTTGAAAAACATAAAAGCGGATGGCTACATAAATAATCCCCAATTAACGCACGAAATTCTTAGCAAATTAACAAATGTACAACGTTCGCAATATGGCGAGTTTGCTATGAAAAGGAACACCGACAGCAAAGAAGATCTTCGCTTATCGCCAAACATAAACATAGTCCTCGAGTTTATAAGTCACCTGGCACGGGCATCAGCTTATTACCTACCACTGTGCGTAAACACTGAGCATAATAATAATCGTAACCGGACGACCACTGTTGCGAATCCTGCCGCCGCATCATCGATCACCAGCACGGAGGTCATGCGTCAACACCGGAAACCTGCAGACCGAGTACACCTCACCAGCGAGGAAACTACGTCAGCGTCACCGAGTACGTCATCGTCATCAAGTGAGTGCGCGTTGTGTCGTAGTGCGGATCACCGATTACCCGAGTGCGATAAATTCATTGCAAAAAGTGAGCCAGAAAAATGGAACTTTGTAAAGGTCAATAAACTTTGTTTCAAATGTTTAGTGCATAGCCATTCTCGTTATCGTTGTCGCGCTAAACGATGTGAAAAGTGTCGTTCTCCGCATCACACACTTCTACACTACGAGAAGCCGAGAGCCCCGGGCGCCGCCGATGGCACCGGAGCCCCGCCCGCGCCGGCCGCTGTCTCCGTCGGTCGCCGAGTCGGTAACGAGTATGGGTGAGCGGTGTCGAACCACTAAAACTTTATTGAAGATTATGCCTGTAAAGATTATTGTTAATAATGTTGAACATAGTGTATACGCGTTGTTAGACGATGGAGCCACTGTGTCATTAGTAGATTCTAGTATTTGTAATTTTAGTGGACCATTATCTCCGTTAAGAATTGTAAGTGCACGCGGGCTTGTTATGACTGATAACAATTCCTGTAGGGTAACTGCGCTAATTCGCGGCCCCAACGGGGTATGTCATGATATCGTACTTCGAACGGTAGAGAATTTAGACTTGCCTACCCAATCCGTGCCTGCTAGAGTTTTGAATAATAATAAACATTTGCGTGATTTAGATTACTGTGAGATGTCGTGCGCTAAACCGATGGTTTTAATTGGTCAAGATAACTGGAAGTTGATCGTAAATGAGGAATTACGACAGGGTAAATCCGGGCAACCCGTAGCGTCGCTTACAAAGTTAGGGTGGGTTGTTCACGGACCTGTAACTTTAGGTATCTGTGACAAGTCTGACAGAGAGTCAATTAACCTAGCCTTCGATGGTTTAGACGATCTCAATGACCTTGTGAAACAGCAATTTTTGCTCGAGTCCATCGGTATCACGGAAGTGTCACGCAAAAATGTTGAAACTGAACGCGCGTGTAAAATTCTAGACAGCACCAGCCGCCGTGTCGACGGAGGTTGGGAGGTAGGATTACTTTGGTCACGTGACGCGGTACACTTACCTGATAATTATGATTACGCTATCAAACGATTACGCGACTTAAAGAGTAAGATGGAAGCCGAGTTCATTGAATGGGAAAAGTGGCTGGTAGATATAAAGCAGTTAAGTAGCATACGTGTGCCACGTTGGTACAGGCTTGACCCTTCAACTCTTGAGTTACATGTTTATGGTGATGCTGAGGAGTCGGCCTATGCTGCGGTTGCGTATTTGGTAGGTAGGGACGAGTTTGGCATACCTACCGTTTCACTTGTTATTGGTAAAGCTCGCGTCGCCCCGTTGAAGGTTATATCTGTGCCGCGTCTCGAATTGCAGGCTGCTGTGCTGGCGTGCAGGTTGGCTTGCACCGTTGTCAGAGAGCAAGGCTTAGCAATATCTCAAAAATACTTGTGGTCCGATTCGAAAACCGTATTAAAATGGATGCACTCATCTGATCCTCGCAACTATCAAAAGTTTGTCTCACATCGTTTGGCAGAAATCGACCGGAAGTCCAACCCAAGCGAGTGGCGTTGGGTGCCATCCGCAGAAAACCCTGCTGATGAAGCTACCAAGTTGCACTGGCCTACGAATTGTAAGTTGTGGTTTACGGGTCCATCTTTTTTGTACCGGGATAAAGATCAGTGGCCGGTCAACGAGTTTGAGGACGTAGATAATACTGATTTGGAGCGTCTTGAGAAAGTTCACGTTACTAAGCAATATGTACCGCTGTTCAAAGTCGATAGGTTTTCTAGTTGGACACGGGCCGTTAGATCGACAGGTCGAGTTCATGCCTTTATAAATATATGTCGCAAGAGCCAGGTTGAAAAGTTAACGGCTAGTAATATTCGTAAGGCTGAGAATATTTTATTGAAACAATGTCAGCTTGAGACTTTTTCAAAGGAAATCGAACTATTTAAAACAAAAAGCGCATTACCTGCGGACTGTAAAATTCGAGATTTGGGTCCATTTTTATATGAAGGTGATGGGTTGCTACGCGTCAGAGGACGCCTGAGTGCTGCACCGCAACTAATGTTCGATGAAAAGTATCCAATCATTTTGGACGGTCAAAGTTACACCGCGCGGCTCATTGCCCTCGAATACCACAAGCGCGCTCATCATGCCAATACTGAAACTGTCATAAACAGTATTAGGGAAAAATTTTGGATCACTCGATTGCGACGCACAGTCAAAACAGCCGTTTCCAAATGTCAGCCGTGTTTGGTGCGTCGTGCTAGCCCCTCAATGCCCAAAATGGGAGATCTACCAGCCGCTAGGCTCGTGAACACACGTAGAGCTTTTGTGCATTGTGGGGTAGATTATTTCGGTCCCATGGAAGTTGCTATAGGAAGGCGTCGTGAAAAGAGATGGGGCGTTATTTTCTCTTGTTTAGTCACTCGCGGTGTCCATATTGAGCTGGCAGCTTCATTGTCAGCTGACTCGGCTATAATGGCAATCCGGCGTTTGATAGCTCGCCGCGGGCAACCGACAATTATGTTTAGCGATAGAGGCACCAACTTTGTAGGTGCTGACGCAGAAATGAAAGCCGCTCTTCTAGCAATGGAGAAGTAAGTCCACGATTTTGTCATAACTAAAGGCATTTCTTGGCAGTTTAACCCTCCTGCAGCGCCACACATGGGTGGATGTTGGGAGCGCTTCATTCGCTCAATTAAAACCGCACTTAAAGTAACTTTGACAGCGCGTGCGCCGAAAGAGGAATTATTAAATACTTTGCTGGCTGAGGTAGAGATGACCCTTAACAGTAGGCCTATAACCTTCGTAGGTACGGACCCCGATGGGCCCATCGCGTTGACCCCAAATCATTTATTGATAGGTACAGCTACCGGTGCATCTACTTTAGGTTACTTTGAAGCGTCTGATTTAAGTAGTAGGAAAGCTTGGGTAAAGGCTCAAACTCTAGCAGACATGTTTTGGCGACGGTGGCTAAAAGAGTATGTCCCCACTCTTCAAAAGCGTCAAAAGTGGCGAGAAGAAGTGCCGCCCATAAAAGTGGGAGACATGGTGCTGATTCTGGAAGAGAACCAGCCTCGTAATGCCTGGCCTAAAGGCGTTATTAGCGCAGTCCACCCAGGCCGCGACGGCCATATCCGAGTCGTAACTGTAAGAACCAGTAAGGGTTTCATGAAGCGACCAGTTGTTAAGGTGTATATAAATGTTCCAAGTTCCCGCCAAAACCTTTTCAGTTTCCTAACTAATTTAGCTTTATGTGTGTATTGTACTGTTTTTAACAATCTGTAACTGTCGCGAGTTCTGTTGCCTAGTTGTAAAGTGATAATATACGGAATTCACCAAGTGACTGCTGCGTCTTATTGTGTACAAATCCCGGCCCTATTTAACAAGTAAAAAATATTGAAGTTAGTGTGTGAGTATGTTTGTGCAACTCTTAGGCACCCTCAACTTACAACAAAAACAACAACTACAACAACACCAACTGCAAGTTTATAGCTGGATATTTTGAGCTTTCTGTCTTGTGGCGCCAACATGTAGTACAGTTTGTCACATTCGTATTATGTAAAATGATATCATGTCGCCGGAAAGTCGACAGGTTCTGGAGTGGGAACTGTGTACCAGAAGATGCAGCGTTGGAAGGAATCCCACAAGGTGGACTGACGACTTCTTGAAGGCCGCAGGAATCCAATAGATGCGAAACGCTCTAGCTCGGTCGTTGTGGCAAAACTTGGGAGAGGCGTATGTAGGTACACAAGTAGGGGCAGTGATGTTGTGCGTCTCGGTCGCATGAGCGCATGTCCGTGCATGCACTTGTGACATCTCGTTACCAGTTTGAATATCTCGTTCAGGGCAGTAAATATATGATGATTGCAACGTTCCCATGCTGCAGTTGCAACTCAGAAACTTTCCCGTCAGATTTCAACCTTATTGTAGTCAGTTTAAAACATAATATCTCCAACAAGTTTTGTTGATTGAAGAGTACTTACTCGTAATTTAAACCTAATTTCTAGCCATTTAATCAAAAAATGTTTATTCATCTCCACAAATTACACTTCAAACATCCAATATGTTATTTGGCTGAAAAACATAAGCACTTATAACAGATAAAATTGCAATTTGTGGGAGCTCTGGAGTGCTAGACCTAAGCCTGTATCTTAAAACTCCAGGCCATCCCATCATCAAAAACGTAATAAAACTATTTGTCCATGCTTAGCATGGACGTGTGATTAGGGTTGCCACCCGTACTTTATAATAAAGTATTGTACGTTATTTCAGGTAATTGTACTCTATACTTTATGAAAACAATAAAGTACTTGAAAATATTTTATTTCGCATGATTTGAATTTTCGTCGTTGCTTTTCTTGCGTCTTTGAATTTGATAAAAATGAATTACTTATTTACTTTGATTTAAATATTGATTGTAAAAATGTAATGCAATTGTTTAGTAGTAGAGATACTAATGTGTTACAAACTGGAAAAAGTTTAAAAAATATGTTTTCTACCATAATAAATAAATAAAGAAAAGTAAATTGTACTTTATTTTGATACTATGTACTTTTTTCTTATCTATTATAACCAATGTACCAACTTTAATTCCAACAGAAAAAGGTGGCAACCCTACGTGTGATTGATGCAGAACTTCTATTACTATAATTATGATGCGTGGTACGCACTTTTAGGTTCATCTACAACAAGCCCTGAATCACAGACTCCTAACTCATCTTGTTCCCAAAAACATTGTTCAATTTTTGATATGCTTACAAGTTTGTTTAAATGGGTACCTAAGCATCATCATAGGTAGAGCACATGACTGGTTGCGGCTTCGGTTACAAGTGAACAATCCGCACACGCCGCCATATCTACTTTTGTGCAGACCGTAAATGAGAGAATGCATGTTAAAGATTTAACGGAGCATACGTACAGTTGACTTCCACGCAGTCAAAGTCGCGGGCAGAACCTTGTATAGCATAATTAGTATAATATAATTTATAAGGTCATCTTTTAACCCTGTAATGTTGTTATCTGACATTCAGGTTTAAACTAATTAAGAAAAATACGTACGTGTGTTATTCAGTCGGCAGCTTCTGGGTTTATACCTAGCATCACAAAATTGATGTTTGACACACCTACTGGTAGGTACTCGTATTATATCTATTTATACCTAAGTTAAAGTAAAATTATTATTATTTTTTTCCAAACATTTCTTTTTTCTATAGAATATAAATAAAACAATCAGATAAAATAAAAAATGAAATAATACGGAGGAAAACAAAACTAACGGATGTAAACCAAAAAATACGATTACTGAAATGGAACTGGGCAGGACATCTGTGTAGATTGGAGTGTTCGAGGTGGACAAAGAGACATTAGACTGTAAAAGAAAGCAAGGGAGACAAAGAAAGAGATGGCGGGATATATTTACCCAACGCTGTGGACCAAACTGGATGCAGAAAGCGCAAGATAGGAGCATCACAAAATTGATGTTTGACACACCTACTGGTAGGTACTCGTATTATATCTATTTATACCTAAGTTAAAGTAAAATTATTATTTTTTTTTTCCAAACATTTCTTTTTTCTATAGAATATAAATAAAACAATCAGATAAAATAAAAAATGAAATAATACGGAGGAAAACAAAACTAACGGATGTAAACCAAAAAATACGATTACTGAAATGGAACTGGGCAGAACATCTGTGTAGATTGGAGTATTCGAGGTGGACAAAGAGAGTAACGGAATGGATTCCATTAGACTGTAAAAGAAAGCAAGGGAGACAAAGAAAGAGATGGCGGGATATATTTACCCAACGCTGTGGACCAAACTGGATGCAGAAAGCGCGAGATAGGAAAGCGTGGAGTGATTTAGGGGAGGCCTACGCCGCAGAGGCGACCGCTACGAATAGCGATGACAATCTAGGATAGAAGAAACAGATGAAGGAACGAGTTTACGTTAATAGATAGAGAAGAAGAGCAGAAGATTTTTATATGTTTTTAATTGTTTTCATAACTGAACAAGTTTCTATTTAATTGTAAGTAGTGGAATAAAGGGCATTTTTATTTTATTTTATTTAAAGTAAAATCAGACTCCGATCTGTGCCTCTGTGCTTTTACATCCCTTAAACTAACTCCGCAATGGTTTTTGTTTTTGTTTACGCCATCATTAAGACGATATATTAGAAAGGGTATTTTTGGTTTTTTTTTTTCGGTGGATAAAAATAATTCAGATGACATCCTACGCCTTTGGGTGGAGCGGGACATAGCCTCAGACTTTTACTGACTTAAAACCCACCTCGTTCCTTCGTTGCCTTTCATACCGGAGCCGAACCTTCCTTTCAGAAGCAAACCCTTGGCCCTAGTAGGTTTCGACCTTGCTGGGCCTCTACGGTTCCTGACAACTCCTTGAGGCGCACGAAAACAGTAAGCGCCGTCGACGACTTGGCCTCGGTCCGGAGAGTTACCTACCGGACGGTTGGACAGCGAGCTACCCATTGCTCGCCGACTGCAAGCCCGCGCCTACGGTGACCGAAAAATCGGGATCGGAATCCCGGTGGCGGCTTTTTTTTATAGGTGGGAAAATCATTCAATGACACCTCCAGAGAGAGAGCGTAGCGGGAGGGCGTGTCAGACTTTTACTGACTAAACTCACTCCTGTTTAGCCATTGTTCCAGTGCCCCGGGGATCACTTTCGCATCACCCATGGCCCCAGTAGGCTTCGACCCTGCTGGGCCCCTACGGTTGCTGACAACTCCTTGAGGCGCGCGTGGAATACTACGCGCCGTCAACGACTTGGGCTCGGTCCGGGCAGTTATCGAACGGTCGGACAGCGAGCTACCCATTGCTCACTGTCCGCAACCACGCCTACGGTGGGTGACGGCTTAGAAAGGGTATGACATATTAGTAATTAATTTAGATATAGCACCGAAAACAAGCAAAGCAGCGGCTTCAACCTAGTTCCACAGAAATTGCTATAATTTGAAAACATGCTACGTTATCATTTGTTTATACTTCGTCAAAATGTGGAAAATACACAATTATGTTTTCTTTAAACTTTCCTGTTTTAAGAGTTCTTATCAAAAGACATCTTAGGTTATCTCTGTTCTGGATGCCTAAAGAGCTGTATATATACATCCATGTTCGAAGTAAAGAAGTGTTACTTTTGTATTTCATTAGAAGTGAACGCAACACAAGATGTTCAGAGCGACTGTATTAACTTTGCTGTGGCTGTGCGTGCAGTTATCCCATCCGTTTTCCTTCGGTGAGTATAAGATTCTTGTACTTATAGTATTAATATTTTTTTCCCGCGTTTGAGGCGGGAAAAGTGCCGATGACTTGGAAGCAAGCTAATGTGCAACCCGTGCCCAAAAAGGGCAGTAGGGCTGACCCTGCTAATTACAGACCTATCTCAGTGACATCCATTCTCTGTAAATGTATGGAACGAGTGGTCAATAACAAGCTCCTGGCATACCTGGAAGCTAATGACATCCTCAGTGATCGTCAATACGGTTTTCGCCGAAATCGGTCAAATGGGGATCTAGCGTAAGCCATTCACATCTGGAGCGAGGCCATCGAGAAGCATGGGGAAGCACTTGCAGTCTCCCTTGATATCTCGAAGGCTTTCGACAGGGTCTGGCATGATAGCCTTATTGCTAAGCTTCCTTCCTTCGGTTTGCCCACTGGTCTGCGTAACTGGATCGCAGAGTTCTTGAGGGGGCGATCCATCCGAGTAGTTATTGATGGCTGCTCGTCCGGTCAAATGGATATTAATGCCGGGGTCCCTCAGGGGTCGGTGCTCTCTGCAACACTGTTCTTGCTGCACATAAACGACCTACTTAAACCCGGTACCTTTGGGTATGCAGACGATAGCACTGTTGCTGAGAGTTACGTGTCCGATGCACGTACTAGTGGGTCACAGATCCAGTCTTTGAGGGAAGCTATGGTTGAGCGCTTGAACTTGTCCTTGGAGGCAGTGTCCGATTGGGTCGATGCCAACCTGGTCAGGTTCAATGCTGCTAAAACCCAGGCGTGTCTTTTTTCCGCCGAACGAAGGCAATTTTACCCGGCTCCTATATTCCGGGGTGTGACCGTGCCGATAACCGACGGCCTTGAGCTTCTTGGGGTAACGTTATCATCTACCCTCAATTCCGGCTCTTACATCGAGGCAAAAGCACAACAGGCTGCCCAAAAAACTGGGGATCTTAGCTAAGGTGAGGCGGTACTTCACTCCGGAACAGCTGCTCAACCTATACCAAGCGCAAGTTCGATCGTGTATGGAGTACTGCTCTCATCTTTGGAATGGGTCTGCCAAGTATCAGCTTGATGCTCTGGAGTCGATTGATAGGCGAGCCAAGAGGATCATCGGTGATGATGCGCTTGTTGCGTCAAAGCTCCAAAAACTCGGCGTCGATGCTCAATCGACGCCGAGTTGCTGGCCTGGCGGTTTTCTATCGATTACACTTCGGTGAGTGTGCGTTGGAATTGCACAATTTAATTCCGCCAAGTCCGTTCCATCATCGGACCACTAGACGTACGGCGTTGCGCCATCGGTACATGGTGGATATCCCACCCATTCGTACAAAGCGTTTTGGAAACACATTCATTATGCGTACAGCTAAAGAGTGGAATTCCCTGCCGGAGTCTGTGTTTCGTGATAGCTACAACCTAGGGGTCTTTAAGTCGAGAGTGAATAGGTTACTTCTAGGCAAGCGTGCTCCATCGTCGGCCACATCATCACTTACCATCAGGTGAGATAGTGGTCAAACGCGAGCCTATCAATAATAAAAAATAAAAATAAAACATTTTCTAGCTTTATTTTTACCTACCTAATTAATGTTGGTTTTCATTTTTTGCTTTGAAAAACGTCACATGCGACACATTTGACGCCTTCAAATTAGACGCAAAGTGTTGCGCTGCTTTGTTATTCCATGTAAATAACAAATTAGCGTGCCGCGCGACTGCAGCGAGGGTGTAACACGGCAGTCGCGCTGCCGTCGCGCGGCACTTTGCGCCTAATTTGAAGGCGCCCTGAGACTGCTGATGTCTGTATAACAAAACTATAAATTTTCTACGTCTACTGGGTGTGTTTTAACAAAACAATCGCAGATATGTGCGAGCAATGTTCATTGCACAGTAATTTTGAGCATCAATGACATCCCTTTTCCGAGCGCCAAAATGCCATTTTTAGGGTTCCGTAGTCAACTAGGAACCCTTTTAGTTTCGCCGTGTCTGTCTGTCTGTCTGTCCGTCTGCGGATAATCTCAGTGACCTTTAGCACTAGAAAGCTAAAATTTTGTCTCAATATGTATATCAATCACGCCGACAAAGTGGTAAAATAAAAAGTGAAAAAAAAAATGTTTTAATAGGGTACCTTCCCTACATGTAAAGTGGGAAGTGATGTTTTTATTCATTTCAACCTTAACGTGTGATATATTGTTGGATAGGTATTTAAAAATGAATACTGGTATACTAGAATGTTTTTTTTATAATGTTAATATTTTCGGAAATAATCGCTCCAAAAGTAAAAAAAAAAATGTATCCCCCTCCTCTAACTTTTGAACCATAAGTTTAGAAAATATGAAAAAAAATCTCAACACTACAACTCTAAACAGACTTTCTAGGAAAATTATTTTGAACTTGATGGGTTAAACAGTTTTTGAAAAGTTGTACAAAATAATTTCTGAACTAATTTTGTAATTATAAATTTTAAAAATAAATTTTCTTCTATTGGATTACAATTAAACCTTTCAAAATATGAAATTTACCTCCCCCAAACGACTAACAGACAGACGACTTTAGCAAAATTTAACTCAATAGCACCCAATATACAGTTTACCGATAGAAATTCTCTTCACCTCCTGGGCTCCCCAATTTTCGATGAATCTTTTCCAACTTTCATTGAACAAAAGATACAAAATTTTAATGACGTCTCGGAAAGACTTTTCAAAATTAACATGCATTCAGCATTCACACTCATTCGATACTGTTGTTTTGGGCCTAAATTTACGTATAGCCTTCGCGCTTCCCATCTTTGGAAGCACCCACAACTTTTGGAAAAAGTCGATCAAATTATTAGGAACACATTATCTTCAATTCTAAATGTGGCCTTGGACGACCGAGTATGGCAGCAAGCCACGCTTTCCATCCGGCTAGGTGGCCTCGGCGTCCGCAAAATTTCTAGTATAAGATTACCAGCTTTCCTCTCCTCGGTGCACAGTACTGAAACATTAACCAGGAATATTTTATCTTCCTCATTGGTTGATGTTGAGGTACCGTGCTTGTTCGATGCGTTGAACGCTTGGAAAATGGCTTGTCCCAACACGGATTTGCCCGACAACCTGTCATCACAGAGACGGTGGGATGTGCCGCTCTGCAGTATTGTACGGAATAACCTATTAAATACGTCGTCAAGTACTGCTGAGCGTGCGCGTCTGCTGGCTGTGGGGGAATGGGAGTCGGGCTTATGGCTTCAGGCACTCCCGTCATCTACCATAGGCACTATGATGGACGCCATTCCACCATGAGATCCCGCCAGAGCTCTGTCCACTATGCCGTGACCCGTCGCGGCAGAGGACTTTCACCCCGGCGTTGCATCTCCACGCGCATGTCGTGCATGTGTGCAAAGACTGTTGCCTCTAGATTCCACGGTGGTAGGCCAGCCAGAAGGCTCGTATCCCCGCGCCATCCGAATTGCCATGACCCTCTGGCAGGCGTTCAGAATGGCCGCCGGCCGCTTTTGCAGCGACGGCGCCCACACCGGCGCCCCGTAGAGGGCCATGGACCGAACGATCTCCGCGTAGAACCTCCGGCAGGAGGCGTCTGGACCCCCAAGGTTGGGCAGAAGCCGCTTGAGAGCGGCCCCAGTCCGGTTGAGTTTGGGAGCCAGACATCGGAAATGTTCCTCGAAATTCCATCGGCTGTCGAGGATGAGTCCCAGATACTCATCGAGGACCCGACGCCGATGCGAACTCCTCCCACCGTTAGTTGGGAACCGGATGGTGGCGCGTTCCGACAGCTGCGACCGTGAAAACACAGGGCCTCGGATTTGCGCAGCGCCACCTCATGTCCCAACTCTTGGATTCTACCAACGACTATCACAACCCCGCGTGTCGCTAGAGCGGCCGCCGCCCGGCTAGAGCGGCCACCGCGCGGATGTTTATGCTTAAATAACCTCAGTTTTGGTTGATGGTAAGAAGACTGACTAATTAGATCTGATAATTATTAATGCTAAAATTAAATTGTTACTATTATTAAATATATTAATTTTTTGGAACATTGTTTTGTAGACAGTTAGGGTGAGTTGTACCATTTAACTATAACGATAACCAAATCATAACCAGCCGTGAAACGGCCGCCTATTGGTCAATTCGACGATTTGACAACTGTTAACGGCTTTGTTATCGTTATACTTAAATGGTAAAACTCACCCTTAGAAACGTAACATTGAAATTCAAACGCAATCTGTTTTGTAAGTTAAAATAATCCTAACATACGAGTATATTATTAATGTGAAAGTGTGGATGTTTGGATGTTTGTTACTTAATCACTCAAAAACGGCTGAATGGATTTGGATGAAATTTGGCATGCATATAGCCTTTAACATGGAAAAGAACATAGGCTACCTTTTATTCCGATTCCTTAAGTACCTAATGCCACGCGGGCGAAGCCGCGGGCAAAAGCTAGTATAATATAATAATAATAATATTCCACAACTATCACACAACGCCATCTAGTCTCAAGCTAAGCAGAGCTTGTGTTATGGGTACTAGACAACTAATAAACATACTTATATATTTCTAAATACATACATACTATAGATAAATTACACCCAGACACGGAACAAATGATCGTGCTCATCACACAAAGATTTGTCCTGGGTGAGAATCGAACTCACGACCTCCGGCATAGCAGTCAGGATCACTAACCACTAGACCAACAGGCCTGTCAAAGTAACGTTCGCCTTGGGTGGGGGGAGTTTATAAAAAGTGTAACTTGAGCACGGAGCTCACTTTTGCTGCCGATTATTGGTGTGGTTGCTTCAAGCACGGAATCAGTCAAGACACGTCAGCACATACTTTTCATATATTTAGATTGACAGAAATTCAAAAATACATTGTTACTGTAACTGCCTAAAAAAAAGAAGGACAATTGGTACCTGTGCTAATGTAGTTTTGATAATATGGTACCTTGGTTGGACGACATGCGCCATTTATCGCCCCCGCGAGTCATTTGTTAGATTTTGTCTTAGACCGGGACAGACTTTAGAAGTGTGGAATTAGTTGCGAAGTTTATTTTCATTAGATTTATTTTATACACATGCTTTTTGAATGCTTGAACTTTTAGGCTACTCTCGGCGACCAACACAATGTCATCGGCAAACACCATACACCAGGGAGCCTCTTCCTGTATACCCGATGTCAAAGCGTCCATTATCATCAGGAAGATATAAGGGCTGAGAGCCAACCCTTGATGTGAGCCAACAGCCACATTGAAGCTTCCAGTGGAGCCCACTGTGGATCGGACTTGGGTACTGCATCGACTGTACATCGCTTGGATCAATTGAACATACTTCCCAGGCACACCTTTCTCTCCTTAAGAGCCCATCACAGTACCTCACGAGGTTTGTTTTGGTGTTGATCTTCTCTAAAAGATAAAAAACAAGTCCGCGATAACATGAATCTGTCTGTTTGTCAAAAGCTGTTTGAGAGCAGCCTCGGTACGATCAAGTTTGAGAGCCAGATGTCGGAAGTGCTCCTTGAAACTCCACCGACTGCTGAGGTTCATCGTAAACCAGACGCCGATGCGAACCCACAACAACTGAATCCGGAAACCGGCTCTTCTCTAGATAACGCAAGCAAAACCACGCCGGGCGCCGTCAGTACTTTATTTTTAGTACTCGCGATATTTTCATTTTGTGTTATCTTCTATGATATTTAACTGTGAAATCGCTTTCGTAAATATAGCAGTATTTTAAATCTAAAAGTGTTTATTGTGAGTTAACCTTAATCATAGGTAGTATACAGGGTTATTTGTTGACCACTAGCAACCTCTTAGAACTATGTTAAGAACATCATAAACAACAAGTTTTGTTCTATGACAAAGTTTTGTTTGTGCCATATTTTAGTTCAACAGATTTTCATATAAAAATAAAAATATTTAAATTAAACGTTCTAAATATTACGAAGTCTATGCGAAGCAAGCGATAGTACAATAGTGGAGGGTAGTTGAACATGAACTTGACCTATTAACGGGCGACCCTCAGTAGTCGGTCAGTCGCGATGCGCTTGCGTCGCGTCATACGCATTTTTGTAGCGAAATTCGGCCGTGCGGACGTGATTATCTTTACATGATGGTGTACCAATATTCTAATGTCGAGTACACGGAAATGGTGGGAATGCTTTTTCTATGACAATTTTTCGAACAGTGCGCGGAACTATTATTATAAGAACAGTGCGCGGGAGCCGTAAGTAGATACAGAGTTGAAATTTGTTAGATAGAACAACGAAATCTTGAAGGTTTGTTTTTGGTATTATGTGTTATATTTTGTAAAAAGTCATAGAACAAAAGTTGTTGTTTATGATGTTAGTACCTAAGACAGTCCTGCGAGGTTGTTATTGTTTTACAAATAACCCTGTATACTATACTTTATTTAGAACTTCGCGAATCTTGAACTATTTGTGCAGCGCCGTTGAAGCTCTCAAAGCGCAAATCCTGTTCCAACTTCTTCCACTATTATTGACATAATTGACTGAAGCAAAACGTAAAACCTCGCTTAAATATAAACCGCATGAAAATCTGTTTGATATTTTTTGAGTTTACTGCCTGCAAATAAACTGACAGACGTGCCAGGGCGGACTTTCTTTTACAACATAATTTTTAGTATTTGCGAAACCAAAATGACATATAGTTTGTTCAGAACCAGTAACTGAACGGATTACAAAAGTTTTTACACTATGTTATATTTTACCCAAAAATATTTAAAAGGTAAGTTAGACAACACCGACACAAAGTACAACACAGGTCACAGAAGGTCATAATGGGCATTAGGTGCTAGCAAACAGCTGGGTGCAAGTGCAAAACAACCCCTCAGACGCCTGGATGGCCGGTGACTATATATTTTTGCTGACATAACAAGCTTATAGCTTATTTGTCGTCAAGTCGTTGAGCTCCTGATGCTTGCACTGACTGGACAGGTCCACTTAGAACTGTGTGGTTTTTTCTTCAAAAGACCATCTCAGGCTCAATCTGCATGGTTCTCATATGATTTGACCATTACATGTTTTGCTGCATGGACTTTAAAAGAGACTTTGACCCCTGAGTTTGTTTCGGTGTTTCTTCTCAGGGTAGTCAGCTAGGAAACACCGGCCTCATCTAGTTTTAATTGACGAAAAAAAAATTGACGTGTAAAAGTGTTTTTATAAAACCTACTTGCAAAATAAAGATCATTTATCATTTATTACTTTGTGATTTTTTATGGTACAGTTATGAAATTTTGTACATAACATTCTATACATAAAAATACTAGACACGTGTTTCAGGTTTCCAATATACTAAAATTAAGATGCAGAGTTGCCGTCACAGATCTTGAACACTTGCGCAGAAGTCAAATATTCGGTCTCTTTAGTGGTGCGAAGTGCGACGTGGGGCGGGGAGTGTCAGTGATTGGCTGGCCGCGCCATCGCATCATAGACGTTTTGGAGGTAGGCGGAACAGAGAGTAAAGTCCCGCAAACCTCCGTTGAAAAGGGAGGATCCTCCGACCAGACAGGTGTTATAGTCTGGTGGGCTACTGCCCGATAGATGATTTTGGGCTGTCGTATATGTTCAAATCGCGCGAGAACTTTGATTGCGCGATGCAGGATTTCGTACTTTCTTCGTAGTTCTTATGTGGCGCCATAGATGTCGCTACATCACTCCCCTCCGGAGATCGGAATTTGCGGGCGAGTCGAGGTAACGAAATAATACAGCTGTTAGGCAAGTTCGTGTATTGACAATCTATAGGCAAGTTATACAAGCGTAAGGCGAAGGTTTGAGCTTATAGTTGAAAGTTAAACGCAAGGTAGAAAACAGACTAAGTTGAAGAAAGTAATTTAGATTTAAAAGCGGAAATTATATAAGGAAAAATAGTAGCGCGGTAGCCAGCGAAAGCAGCGTGGGTTCGCGGTGAAGGCGTCCAGCTGACTGTTCGGTGGTCTGCGCCGTGTGAGCTCCAGCGGTCGGCGGCAGGCGGTGCGGTGCGCGGAGGCCGGGGAGAGGAAGGCGAACCGGTTTCCGCGGCGACGGCCGGTGCGCCCGCGCGCTGTGGTGAGTGCCTGCGCGCGCCTTCATCCTAGCATGGATAAAGGGGTAGGCAGTACTTGCGCTGTAATTAATAAAAATTATCATTACCTATGTGTGTCATTTCTTTTGACGCCACAGGACCCCCTTGCGAATAAAAGGGGCCACATCAAGGTACATATCGATCGGGAAACTTTACTTTGCGTCCCGATCTAGTAGTTACGCGCTCTGATCGCGTAACTTGCCCATCCTGGCTCTGTACCCCAACGTCCTCACGCCACATGTAGGCTGGTTTTACTCGATCGATTGATACCTTTACAACTTTGTTGTTAATTTGTATGTCGACGGTCTTCGGACTTCTTGAAATGACCTTATGAGGGCCACTATATGGTGGTTCTAGCGACCCCCGAAGCAGGTCTTGGCGCAAGAACACATGAGTTGAGGTATGCAAATCTTTGTGCTCAAATACCTTGTGCTGCGAGTGGTCTGATGCTGGGCGCGGGCGTAGGACTGACATTCTTTGTCGTAAGCTAGTAACAAAATCTGGGTAATTAACCTTACTTTCTGTTGCGGTGATGAATTCACCGGGGACCCGTAGCTGCTCACCTAGCACCAACTCAGCAGGCGAACATTGTAAATCTTCCTTAAATGCCGTACGTAATCCTAATAATACAATAGGCAGAGTACTAACCCAATCTTTGGTATTGTGTGTCATCAAAGCAGCTTTGAGAGTGCGATGTAGACGCTCTATCATCCCATTACAAGCTGGATGATAAGCAGTTGTCCTCGCTAGCTTAATTCCGTAAGTCTTGGCTAAATTTTGGAACAAGTACGATTGAAATTGTCTACCTTGGTCCGTTATTACCTTCTTCGGGCAACCAAACCGAGCGATCCACTCCGACACGAACGCCTTGGTCACAGTTTCCGCTGTCATATCGGGAAGTGGAATCACTTCGGGCCATCGGGTATACCTGTCAATCAGAGTGAGGCAGTATTTAAAATTAGAAGATACTGGAAGGGGACCAATCAGGTCCATGTGGACTTCGGCGAAACGGTAATCTGGTAAGTCAAATTTACCAATAGGAGACGTCGTGTGCCTTGTCACCTTCGACTTCTGGCATGGGATGCACTCTCTAACCCAAGCGCGTACATCTTTCCTGAGGGAGGGCCAAATAAATCGTTCACTCACCAATCTGATGGATGCCTTCGCACCGGGGTGGCTTAGGCTGTGTAGCGTTTCGAACACACGGCGTCTATGGGTAGCTGTTACAAAGGGTCTGTGTTTAGACATAGAAACATCACAATAAAGTTTTACGTCTGAATCTGGTACCTGCGTTAACTCCAGTTTTAACGAATGGTTACCCTTGAGAAATTGATGTAGTTCCGGATCATCACGCTGCGCAAGGGCAAGCTCCATGAAGTCCACTGGCGCCGTGACTGCCTCGATACGAGACAAAGCATCCGCCACCTGGTTGTTCTGCCCAGACACGTGTTGAATGTCAGTGGTAAACTGAGAAATAAAATACAATTGATTAATTTGTCGTGGAGAACCCTGTTGTTCTTTCTTTTTAAATGCACTAATGAGCGGCTTATGATCTGTGTAAACAGTAAAATTTCGTGCTTCTATCATATGTCGAAAATGTTTGATGGACTCATAAATTGCAAGAAGCTCACGATCATAAGCGCTGTAGTTCTGTTGTGTGGGGCTCAGCTTCTTCGAGTAGAAAGCCAAGGGCTGCCAGATATCGTCCACTCTCTGTTGTAAAACTGCTCCCAAAGAAATATTAGATGCATCTACTACTAGTGCCAGGTGCGCATCGGAAACAGGGTGAACCAGCAGTGCCGCATCTGAAAGGCTACTCTTGCAACGCTCAAAATTTTCCAGCAACTGCGGAGTCCATTTCACGGGTTTTGAACCTTTCATGCCTGGGCCTGCTAACAAGTCGTTCAGCGGGGCTTGTAACTCTGCTGCATTTTTCAGGAAACGCCTGTAAAAATTGAGCATTCCTAAAAACCTTCTTAAACATTTGATAGTTTGTGGTGGGGGGTAGTTTTGTATTGCCTTCACCTTCTCCTCCAAAGGGCGTACTCCTTCTGCTGAAACAGAATAACCGAGAAAGGTTACCTGAGGCTGACCAAATTTACATTTCGCTACGTTAATGACTACTCCATATTCCTCGAGTCGTGAGAACAGTTTGCGAAGATGTTCTTCATGCTCCTGGGTACTTCTAGAAGTAATTAGAAGATCATCTATGTATGGATAGCAGAAGTCGAAATCGCGCACTAGCCCATCGATAAATCGTTGAAATGTTTGTGCTGCGTTTCTCAAACCAAATGACATGTA
>CAJUUU020000011.1:0-19283 GCA_910589285.2 Mythimna ferrago
GAAGAACTTGATTCGGACGAACTTCTGAAAATTTTGCAAGGTGTGGAATCGGACTCGGAGTATTTTGTAGAGAATATTGAACCAGAAGATAATTCTGAGGTATGTCTAACTGGATGATAATAATAATGTTTATTCATCAAAGAGTAGCATATACCTGCTCCGTTCCGTCGTGGGTAAATAGAGAAACGCAATCTGTGCGCGGGGTCCCCCGCGCGCAGATGGGTAAACGCTACCGATACATGAATTAAGAAAAGAACAGAAACAACACTTAAAAACAATGCTTTGATAAGTACACGGCTACAAGCGTGATAGAATTTAAATATATACTTACTTTCCATTTCAAAAAACACTTTAAAAACAATTCAAAATTCTGCCACTTAGATACCTACGGTAAAAAACGTTGACTGAAGTTATTAAAAAAACACAGGAATAAACAAAAATAGAAGAAAGAAAGACCATAGACCCCATCCCTGATCAGAATCGAATTCAACGTGCGCTCAGTGCCAATAACTTGATATGAAGTTAAAGAATGAGATCATGAAACAAATAGAGATGTACCCCATTCCTTATAGTTCTAATTGAGTTATGTATTAGTTTCTTTGATACTCATAAATTATACTGCTTTTTCTTATTAAGGATACTGTGAAATAAAATAAATCTGGAAATATTTAATCAGTTTTTATTTATATTCGTAAAATCAACTTTAAATCTTAACTTTACGCATACAAATCTTATTCATCGATATGACGATATCCCCATCACTACTGTTTACTGTATATTTAGTTATACATTTATAGCTTGGCGCTCGGCGAGGCATTGCGTTTTGTGTACGTTGGCGGCGAAAAGGTTAACAGCTTCTAAACTATTTGAAAGATAATTTTGTGTCTATATTTGAGTGGATCAGTCAGAAAGTAGGTGGTTCTACAATTGGGTTCTTAATTTTTTTTTTTGACAACTTGCCGGCTTTAGGCATGACAATGTCTGCCGGGACTGCTAGTAAAATATAAGTATTCTATTGTGTGCCCCAAATTTCTAACTAAGTTGCTGTTTGCTCAATATTGAGCAATCTGCATACACTTGTGTACTTATGAAAACTAGATTAAGCGACCATTTCTGGCAGGTTATAAATTAATCAACTTACAACTTTCTTAGCAGGAGGCTCTGATGTCACCGGTTCTGCTTTTCTTTCTTCTTCTTCCTCAAATGCTGTGTCTGCATGTTTCTTAGCCCTCGATAATACTAACGTCTTTTTGTTTTTAGGTTTGCTAGATCCCAAGATCTTTGCTACAGAGTCTGCCCACCCTTCATTTGTTACTGAATCCACTACAAACATACCCAGCAAATAATTAGAAAAACATAAAAAAATAATACAAAATACCCTTGATTTTATACATAGATCAGACTTACTTGAAGCTTTAAGTATGGGTTTATTCGTTCTTTCAGCAACTACCATATTTATGTATGAATTCCAAACAATTCCAAACGTTTTATTTATTTCCAAGACAAGATCTCACGTGTTTTCTAGAGGTTTGCACCGGAGCCGTGAGTACCGGAGAATCACCGGAGATTTACCGGTAAAAGTACTCGATTGAAATAATCGGTAATTCACCGATTGATCTCCGGTGATCGTCGCATCTTATTTTTTTTTTAATAAATTTACACAAAATAAAAGACACATTCAACAATCAATTAAATAAATAAATTGGCTGCTAAAGATGCTGAAAAGGCAGAAATAAATAATATTTTCCGGTTCCGAAGCATATCTCAAAGCGCAGAAGAAATAGCCACGTCAAGTGAAAATAGTACAAGAGAAACTGGTCGCCCGGATTTGCTTGGATTTGTAAAAAGAAACACCAGTAATGCAGATATGACATCCGCTTCGGAAATGAATTTATTCAAAATGAATAATACGGAAACACAGTATCCTGAAAAAAGCCACAATTGGGATGAAGTGGTGCAATTCTGGATATTCAATAAACATTTAGAGCCATTAGACGAAATAGCCTTCAAATACCTAACTGTGCCTGCTACTTCTGTAAGGTCAGAGAGAGTATTTTCGACGACAGGACAAATACGAGTACTGACAAATATGAGTAATGATAGAAGAAACATGTTACGCTATGACGCTGTTGACATGTTGTGTTTTTTAAATCAAAATCAGCATTTATTGTCTTTATAAAACGTTTTTTTTTTTAAATTAAATGATTATATAAATTTAATCAATTAATTATTCTTTGTTCTTCATTATAAAGGTATAAATTAAAAAAGAAACAAAATTTCATTATTCTCCGGTGACCTCCGGTTTTTCTCCGGAGATTGGTCAATCACCGGTGAATTCAATCGGTTGTTGAAATCTCGCTCCGGTGCAAACCTCTAGTGTTTTCTTTTGCCCACATGCAGTTTGACAGTGACTTTATAATAGTTTGACATTGACAGTGACAGAAGTGACGAAAAGGGTGCGTTCAATTATTTTGCTAGAAGATACGTTCAGTATATTTTGTAAAGGATAATGTCCCAGCATCGTTTTTTTTTGTAACGCGAGATACTCATATAAATAATTATAGTTAAAGAGTAAGATTACAATCAATTATGTTTTATGTTTAAAAATAGCGATATTTTGGTTACTCAAAAAAATCTTAACCATTATTATTTTCTAGAAAATAATAATATTAACGTGATAGCATGAAGCAATGAAGCATAACGAAACGTAAAATTGTTTTTAAAAATAAAATATAGCTGCCAACCGAGCTGAGACCTAAACAATATGGACGACGTAGAAGTCATCGCGGCTGCTTCTATTTATTTAATAAGCGCTTATATTTATTATGTCACTGTATACCGCACTAAAGTTGTGAAAATGAAAAGACAAAAAAGACGGTGGTAGATGTTAAGCCTGCTTTAAGTGAGGTTTGTATGACGTATAAAACAACATTTTACACCACCTGCTCGATAATGTCGTTTTATTAAATACGTCATACAAACCTCACTTAGAGCAAGTCATTCTATCCATAGGGAGATAATGCAGTATGGCCGATCCCTAGGAAATAATGAGATTTGAATTTGGAACACCAAAAATCGTCAACATTGTGAATTAAAATGTACAAGCATCGCATAAGTTGACTCGAAATTCAAACTGGCCACTAACAAAAAAATGAAAATAGAATAAAACGTGCTTGACGGGAGCGTTATAAAAAATTGAAACAATTAGAACCTTGGAGTAGTGAATTTTGTTTGTTTTATGAACTTGTAAATAATGTAATACTTATATTTCTATAATATATGATTTGGTCGACCAAATTGTTTTTAGGGTTCCGCATTCAATTAGGAACCCTTATAGTTTTGCCATGTTTGTCTGTCCGTCTGTCTGTCCGTCCTCGCTTAATCTCTGTGACCGTTAGCACTAGAAAGCTGAAATTTGGTACCAATATGTATATCAATCACGCCGACAAAGTGGTAAAATAAAAATTGGAAAAAAAAGGTTTTATTAGGGTAGCCCCCCTATATGTAAAGTGGGAAGTGATTTTTTTTTTAATTTCAACCCTAACGTGTGATATATTGTTGGATAGGTATTTAAAAATGAATAGGGGTTTACTAAAATCATTTTTTGATAATGTCAATTATTTCGGAAATAATCGCTCCAAAAGTAAAAAACAATTTGTCCCCCCCCCCCCAAACTTTTGAACCATAAGTTTAGAAAATATGAAAAAAATCTGAAAAGTAGAACTTTTTAGGACTTTCTTGGAATATCATTTTGAACTTGATGGAAAGAACAGTTTTTGTACAAAAAAGACAAAAAGGTTGTACAAAATAATTTCTGGACTAAGTTTGTAGTATAATCGTATATGCAAGCATTTTTTTAAACGGTTTTTTAAACGGTTTTATTTAGCTCACCCCGTTTGTTTTATTCTTTGATCAAATTTAGTAATTCAAATTTCACCCTCTTCCTGTCAACCGATTAATCTGAAATTTTGTATACACTTTGGATTTTGGTGACAATACAATTATGTTTATTCATTATCATTATAAATTCAAGATGGCCGCCGCTACAAAATGGCGGATAATTTATGTTTTATTAATCCCATCAATATGGGTATCAAATGAAAGGGCTCAACAAGCAGAATACAATATACTATAAAAAATTGAAATCCAAGATGGCGGCCGCTACAAAATGGCGGATAACGTAGGTTTTATCAATCCCATCAATATGGGTATCAAATGAAAGGGCTCAACAAGCAGAATACAATATACTATAAAAAATTGAAATACAAGATGGCGGCCGCTACAAAATGGCGGATAACGTAGGTTTTATCGATCCCATCAATATGGGTATCAAATGAAAGTTCTCAACCAGTATAATACAATGTACTATATAAAATTAAAATCCAAGATGGCGGCCTCTACAAAATGGCGGATAACTTAGGTTTTATCAATCCCATCAACATGGGTATCAAATGAAAGGTCTCAACAAGTAGAATACAATTTACTATGCAAAATTGAAATCTAAGATGGCCGCCGCTACCAAATGGCTGATAACAATTTTTTATCAATCCCACCAATATGGGTATCAAATAAAAGGGCTTGACAAGAAGAATACAGTGCACTATACAACCTCAATATTTAAGATGGGCGCAGCCACCAAATGGCGTATAATAATAAGATTTAAATTTAGAAATTGAATCTGTAATTTAGGTATCTGATTAATCCAGCCTGAATCCACCACCCAAGTCAAGATTTTGTATCGTGTTGAGGACTGTGTGGCGTTAGGGTGGCTAAAAATGATACGTCGTTAGCGTTTTCCCCTCAAGACTCAGGCGATAATAATAATACGTAATAATAATTATCATACAGAATGCGAAATAAAAACTAAAAACTAGAAAATAAAAATAGGTAAAAAAACTTTTTAAGTTAAACGGTTTTATGTTAAACATACATTGCAATGTTTAAGATAAATGTACTAAAAACCAAAAAATAATAAAATAGATACAGTCGTGGGAATTATAAACATATGCATAGACTAGACTGAAATAAAA
Source organism: Mythimna ferrago (assembly GCA_910589285.2). NCBI lineage: Eukaryota > Metazoa > Arthropoda > Insecta > Lepidoptera > Noctuidae > Mythimna > Mythimna ferrago. Next base: position 5,031 of record CAJUUU020000011.1, read on the forward strand.
CCGTGGGGCACGTCAATTGTCTACAATCGTTGATTAAAATGTTAATTAATTTGTAGACAATTGACGTGCCCCACGGTTTTATTTCAGTCTAGTCTATGCATATGTTTATAATTCCCACGACTGTATCTATTTTATTATTTTTTGGTTTTTAGTACATTTATCTTAAACATTGCAATGTATGTTTAACATAAAACCGTTTAACTTAAAAAGTTTTTTTACCTATTTTTTTTAACTTCTTCTAACCTTCCAGTCAAGATATATTCCACCTTGCCCAAGCAGATCACACAGCATTCAATAGGCAATGATGCTTATACAATGTTCATTAAATAAGGAGAAAGATATATTTTTGTGGTAGTTAGTTGAATTTGTACCGGCCATCAGATGGTCTGCATCACAGCAACCACGTGCTGTCGACATATTCAGCTGCATTTTTCTTCGATTGGTTGATAGTTTTGGATATGAGTTGATATCATGACTGAACAAAGTCAAATTAGACTATTCAGTTATGATATCCAGTCGTGTAGTGTTGATGCATGCTGTCCACTGCTAACCGCATACAGTAGTCAAAGAGCATAACTGTGCAAAGTCAGATTTGACTGCAGTTGAATATAATATCTATACCCTGTTCGCGTTAAGATTAGACATTTAAAGAATCATTTTTTACTGTCTGTTCAACCGATTTTAACTTCTATTTCGTAGACACGGATTGCATTGACGCATTAACCCCTCGAGCGCCGATTGACATTAAAAGCAAAAAAGTGGTTACAATACCAACTATTTACTGCAGCCGCCATTTGTCATGCCAACGTAATAAAAAAAGTCAAATTCGGTTGAATGGACAGTAATACGTACGTAGTACGGTTTTCATAAATTTATAATGTTGTTTTGAACAAAGTGTAGACTGCACGAGGTTGCTGCGATGCAGTTCGTCTGATGGCTTTGACTAAAGATGAACTATTTCCTTGAACTATTACATTGAATCTGAGATTTAATGTAAGGTTCTTTGTATAATTTTTGATAGAATTAGGGTTGAGCTACATGAGGTCTCATCAAATCGCACTTTACTATGCCATCCTTTTCTGTCACTTAAAACCGTCATTTGCTAAAGCTAGAAAGAGAGCGGGATTACGATCGCTCGCGGCGGAATCGGCGAAGGGGTTGGTAAAACGCTCAGAAAAGGATGGAAGTGCAATTAGATGTGGCCGGAATGTAAAATAACTAGGTACTGTAAATAATATTATTATGTAAAAATGAATGTATGATAATGATTCTTATGGAATAATGTAAACAATAATTGATAACTTTGGATATTTACACTTATTTATTAAAATAGTACTTATAAAACTATTAATTAGTGTCATTCATCAACAGACTCTTTATCCCAATCTTTCATTTTGGCACCCATCATGAAGTCGTCCCTGGAATGTTAAAACAAAAGTTAGGAACTGAATTCTAAAATAGAAACCTTAAAACTGAGGTTATTGATTTTATGAAGTTAAAGATATGGGAATATTTTTAGCAGAGTACCCTTTAAATACCATAATAAACCCAAAAATAATGGGTTTCGAATAGTGATGGGCAATGATAATAATCCGGTTAATATCATTTGGCTAATAATCGATTAAAACTCAGTTAATAACCATTAATAGCAATTATGGATGATAACCCTGCTATTAATGTTATTTTAGTGATTGAAAATTTCCCTTCATGGTTTTCAGGCTTAGGACTGTCAGATTAGACTTCATTTCATCATCTTTCTTTGTAGTAGATAAATGTGCAATTTAAAACTAATCTGGCCCATTTAAAAATATTATTTATTTATTTTATGATTATACACACAAACCAACAACACACGAAAAAGGACTTCTTTACCGAAACATATCAGTCGACGTACTGCTGATTCCGGATTCGGTTGGCGTCGCTGTAGTGCAATTCATGCATCTCTTTCTGGCACGAATAATATTAGCGCCAGAAAGAGATAGCACGAGAAACGGGGGTACGGGGATGCATGTTACCTACTAACTAACCGCTCGGGTATTTTCCATTGTCTATAATTTACCTACGTCGTATTCACAGAAAAGAGCTAATAAGTAACTTACTTATTGTATCTTACATTTTTACGTATCGGTTAAAATTTATTCGCGCTTAATCGCTATCTCACCTGATGGAGAGCGACGATGCGGTCGACGATGGAACGCGCTTACCTAGAAGAAACCTATTCACTCTCGACTTAAAGATTCCCGGGTTGTAGCTATCAGGAAACACAGACACCGGCAAGGAATTTCCACTCCCTAGCTGCACGCACAATGAATGTGTTCCCAAAACGTTTTGTGCGTGTTGGTGGGATATCCACCATGTACCGGTGGCGCATAGCCGTACGTCTGGTAGTCCGATGATGGAACGGGCCAGGCGGAATTAGGTTATGCAATTCCGACGCACACTCTCCGAAATGCAACCTGTAGAAAACCGACAGGCTAGCAACTCTGCATCGATAATCAAGACTTTGAAGCCTCGACTCGACGAGTGTATCATCGCCAATATTATCCTTCTGGCTCGCCTCTCAATCGCCTCAAGTGCATCAAGCTGGTATCGGGCAGATTCGTCCCAAAGATGAGAGCAATACTCCATACACGATCGAACTTGAGCTTGATAAAGTTTCAGCAGCTGTTCCGGCGTGAAGTACTGTGCTTTTTTGCAGCCAGTTGAGCCTTTGCTTCGATGTATGGCCCAAAGTTGAGTGTTGATGTCAGCGTAACACCAAGAAGGTCAAGATGGTCGGTTATCGGCACGGTTACACCCCGGAAAGTTGGAGCGGGGCTGAATTAGCTCCTTTTAGCGGAAAATAGACACGCCTGGGTTTTTGCAGCATTGAACTTGACCAAATTGGCATCGCCCCATTCGGAGACTGCCTCCAAGGACAAGTTCAAGCGCTCAACCATAGCCTCTCGAAGAGACTGGAACTGTGACCCACTAGCTCGCGCGTTGGATATGTAACTCTCGGCAACAGTGCTGTCATCTGCATACTCAAAGGTACCGGGCTTGAGCAGATCGTTTATGTGCAGCAATAATAATGTTGCCGAGAGTACTGACCCCTGAGGGACCCCGGCATTAATAGCCATTTGACCGGACGAGCAGCCATCGATAACCACTCGGATGGACCGGTTACTCAGGAAGTCTGCGATCCAAGCACATAATCCAGCGGGTAAACCGAAAGATGGAAGCTTACTAATAAGGCCTTCGTGCCAAACCCTATCAAAAGCCTTCGAGATACCGAGGGAGACGGCAAGCGCTTCCCCGTGCTTCTCGATGGCCTCACTCCAGATGTGGATGGCATACGCTAGAAGATCTCCTGTTGACCGATTTCGGCGAAAGCCGTATTGACGGTTACTTAGGATATCATTAGCTTCTAGGTATGCCAGGAGCTTAGTGTTGAGTACACGTTCCATGGTCTTACAAAGAATGGACGTTACTGAGATTGGTCGGTAGTTAGCTGGGTCAGCCCGACTCCCCTTCTTGCTTTCTCCTCAGCGGTATGTGCCAGCGACCCAGCGAGCGGGTTTCAGCAGTGGTGGTAGTGAGGAGCGGCAGAAGTTCGATTCAACCGACTTAGCCAGGGACCAAAACGCCTTACTACCCGCAGGGTTTGAAGCTAGTTTGTTCCCGATGGGGCTAATGTGGTCGAACCGAGACCTCCGCATCACCTTCTTGCTAGACTTGGCAGCTCTGTTGAAAGCTCTCTTCTTCTGGCTTACGTCATTCGTCTTGTGCATACGAGCATCGGCTCATGCCTGATATGCTGCGTGCTTGAGCGCGTTAGCGTGATCACACTCCGCACCAAACCAAGGGCGAGCTCGGCCAGACATGGCTACGTCGGAGAATGGAATATACTATAGTACTCCATTTTGTTAAATCAAGTAATTAATTGGGTAGATGGTTAATTCATTAAATCACAAAGCGATGTGTCAATCAATAGTAATTATGGTTTTTGTAATATTGGGTCTCTAAATTAACAAAACTGAATTTCCCAAAAATGTGTATTTATTTTATTATTAACACTTTTTCACATACAAAAAGTGAAAATAAATAAAAAGAATTACTATACATTGAATCACACTGCGTACACGCACCCAATTTATGATCACACCCACACTGCCCCCGTTAGTAAAAAAGACGCATCTAACACTTTTTCCAAAATTGAGTTATATACATTGTCGGAATCAGAAAAAAAAATGCGCATCTGTCTGTATTTTTAATATTTTGCTAACTTTCTCCAGTGCGGTTTTAACACAACGAAATAAGGCGCTTCTGTACCTATATTTTTTTAAACCCGATTGAAGATAAAAGTTAGTTAAAAAGTCGCATTTATGTAGATAATGTCCTTATAACCTGTAGTTTTTTTTTAGTTCGGTAATGTAAAAGGCGTATATTGGTCCCCTATTTCTAAGAGGAAGTTAATAAGACGCAAATACACGTTTACGTCAAACGCGCTAAATAAAAACTGATTTCATATTAAGAAAAAAAGCCCACATCTGACCACTTGCGCCCTATTTACTTGGTAAAATTGTCAGAAATACGATGAGAAAATAAGTCTCATCAAATGAGTAAGAACAAACCAGTGACGCTATAGGTATATTACTCCGTAGACCTAGAAGAGGTTATAATGTGCCCTTGTCTAGATGAATTCAAGGTTGTTATATTTTGCCCAAGGCTGATATTATATAAGGAGAGTTGGTTTCCTTCCTGTATTGCGTTTTTAAAACTGGTCTGGTTTAATGAAAAGAGAAAATCAGATATAATTAATCAGTTACTACTACTAATGCCAGAAAACAGAAAGACGTTTTGGCTAAAGCCCGTTAAAGATAAATCGATTGAATAATAGCTTGATATTCTCTAACCTAAAAAAATCAAAACAGGATTAACCAGTGAATTAATATGAAGATGATGGTGACAAATAGCAAATGTTTCTTTGTATGCAACGAAGAAACATCAGCTCTTTTTCTTATAGTCCAAATTACTTCATCGATTGATGCTGTTTTGATTTTTTAGGTTAGGGAATATTTTACCAAAATAGTATTTTTACCAGAATCTTATTATTTATTATTATAGTTAAAATGTCGATGAAAACTGATGTTTTTAATTTCTTTTGATATTGATTTTATTATGTTTTTCACTTTGATATTTTAGTCACTATAATAAATTTGTTTGCAAATATCTTCTAAGAATTTTTAATAGTACTGTGTTAATAATAAATAAATAATAAAAAATAAAGATTTATGAGATATAATGAATCTGTACCTATTTAAGACTGATTAAGTTGAATGTTGCTTAAGTATAATACTTATATACTTAGTTCTGATTTTACTGATAATTTACTGTGCCAAGGATAGCATTTTGTGTTTTATTTACTAATAATATATTAGGCTATAGCATATTATGATAACTACGAACTTATTTATACACTACTTTAAATAAAAGAATTATTAAATGATTTTATAAACATTTTATCTAAGTCAAGGGTAATCTATATAGTTATAATTCTTAAGAAAGAAGGCGGAAATAACCATATGCGCCTATTTCTTTTAAAAATATATACTAGATAAATAAACTAAATACTTAGAAGAAAAGAATAACCAAAAGCGTTTGAAAATTAAAGGACGCATCTAGGCCATTTACGTCTATTCAATTAAGTATGTGATATTTTTCTTAATTTTTTATGCTAAGATAAAAATGTTTTTTATTATATTAATATGATAAATTCATATTATTATTAAACCAAGTTAAAGCCCATTATATTCGGCTTTATTTTCAACTTCTAATATGTAAATATTTTAATTTACTCAAAGACAGCAAACGATTTCCTGTTTCATTCATTAAAACATTTTTTTCTCCGTTTTTACTTTTTGTTAGATACGTCTTTTTAACTATCAGGGGCATGACAGATTTTACACCAAACAAAAACAAAACAATCATTTATTTTTTTAACAATACATTAATAGCAGGGTTATCATCCATTGCAAGGCTATTAATGGCTACTTATGGACTATAATCGATAATAACTCAAAGCATCCGGCTATTTACCCAACAAGCAAACATTGATATAAAAATTGTAGCAAATTGGCTGTAGTGATCTAGGCATGAAATTGATTTGTCACATACAAGTACATCAGACTGGCATAGAAAGAGTTACAATAAAGGGCAACATAGCATGTCTTCCCATACTTCTACAATGGCAAAATCACTTGGTTTTTACACAACATATTTCAACATTTTAATACATATTTGTTAGTTACATAAACTAGTGCGCCTCACCATCAACGATTGCATCACTGCTTACCATCAGGCGGGATCGCAGTCAAGTACTAGTTTATAACAGATAAAAAAAAAAAGTTACCTCAGCACACTCCATTTTGGCTTATCCTCGTCTTTGATTTCATTCTTAGCAACTATAATATGTTCATCAACAATAATTGATTTAGTTTGTCCCATAAGTGTGTCTAAGAAGGCTCTCTTATCAAACTTCTTCAATATTTTCGCTTTTTTTTTATTTTGAGACAAATCATTTCTATCCATTTCTTGTTCTAGAGATTTTTGTTGATTCCTGACAGCATTGAATAATTGGATGACACCTTTCGTAGCTATTTTGTTCAACAACCTTTCCCTGTCCTTTTCTAGTATATTTGGTTTTTCATGTTTCTGAAAGGAATATTAATCTTTACATTTATTATTCTTCTGTATGTGTTTGTCACTTAACCTTTTCACCGCCAAGCACTTCTATAGAAGTTCGGGATTTTCGTGCCACCAGCGCCACAACTTCTATAGAAGTTGTTCATTTTAACTATCTTATTAAAATAAATTTACTGTGATTAAAAGCTTTGTTTCATTTTATTATTTAAGATAGCACTGTCTACTACCCTGTTTTTTATTTTTCTACACAAAATAAGCCCTAGTTTGTCCTAAAATCGGCAAAAACAGAAACTCCGAATTTTGTTACTTTCCTCAGAACGCCAATCACTTCATATCAAGTTGGCCAGTGATGTGCCGTGAAAGGTTGCTTTCACCATTGAAATATTTATAAATACAGAAAGTTACGAATATCGAAAACATTTTGAGGTCAATAAAATATGAACTTAGTTATCTACTTCATTACAAAGGATAGTAGATGAATTTCGACCTTCAGGTAGATGCCGATACGTAATTATAAAGTTGTTACTAATTCTTGTCGATAGTTATTTTCCCATCTCTACAAAACAATTGGTCGTCTATGCCCCTGTGCGCCACCGAGTGCCACGAACTACTATAGAAGTTGGTCAGTGACGTCATAGGCGTGCGGCTGTCAAGGTCACTTTGGCATAGTGCAGCACAAAATCGGATTCGCGCGCACGCATCTTTCTTTCTTTCACTTGCAAATAGAAAAATGAGTGAAGAACTTGATTCGGACGAACTTCTGAAAATTTTGCAAGGTGTGGAATCGGACTCGGAGTATTTTGTAGAGAATATTGAACCAGAAGATAATTCTGAGGTATGTCTAACTGGATGATAATAATAATGTTTATTCATCAAAGAGTAGCATATACCTGCTCCGTTCCGTCGTGGGTAAATAGAGAAACGCAATCTGTGCGCGGGGTCCCCCGCGCGCAGATGGGTAAACGCTACCGATACATGAATTAAGAAAAGAACAGAAACAACACTTAAAAACAATGCTTTGATAAGTACACGGCTACAAGCGTGATAGAATTTAAATATATACTTACTTTCCATTTCAAAAAACACTTTAAAAACAATTCAAAATTCTGCCACTTAGATACCTACGGTAAAAAACGTTGACTGAAGTTATTAAAAAAACACAGGAATAAACAAAAATAGAAGAAAGAAAGACCATAGACCCCATCCCTGATCAGAATCGAATTCAACGTGCGCTCAGTGCCAATAACTTGATATGAAGTTAAAGAATGAGATCATGAAACAAATAGAGATGTACCCCATTCCTTATAGTTCTAATTGAGTTATGTATTAGTTTCTTTGATACTCATAAATTATACTGCTTTTTCTTATTAAGGATACTGTGAAATAAAATAAATCTGGAAATATTTAATCAGTTTTTATTTATATTCGTAAAATCAACTTTAAATCTTAACTTTACGCATACAAATCTTATTCATCGATATGACGATATCCCCATCACTACTGTTTACTGTATATTTAGTTATACATTTATAGCTTGGCGCTCGGCGAGGCATTGCGTTTTGTGTACGTTGGCGGCGAAAAGGTTAACAGCTTCTAAACTATTTGAAAGATAATTTTGTGTCTATATTTGAGTGGATCAGTCAGAAAGTAGGTGGTTCTACAATTGGGTTCTTAATTTTTTTTTTTGACAACTTGCCGGCTTTAGGCATGACAATGTCTGCCGGGACTGCTAGTAAAATATAAGTATTCTATTGTGTGCCCCAAATTTCTAACTAAGTTGCTGTTTGCTCAATATTGAGCAATCTGCATACACTTGTGTACTTATGAAAACTAGATTAAGCGACCATTTCTGGCAGGTTATAAATTAATCAACTTACAACTTTCTTAGCAGGAGGCTCTGATGTCACCGGTTCTGCTTTTCTTTCTTCTTCTTCCTCAAATGCTGTGTCTGCATGTTTCTTAGCCCTCGATAATACTAACGTCTTTTTGTTTTTAGGTTTGCTAGATCCCAAGATCTTTGCTACAGAGTCTGCCCACCCTTCATTTGTTACTGAATCCACTACAAACATACCCAGCAAATAATTAGAAAAACATAAAAAAATAATACAAAATACCCTTGATTTTATACATAGATCAGACTTACTTGAAGCTTTAAGTATGGGTTTATTCGTTCTTTCAGCAACTACCATATTTATGTATGAATTCCAAACAATTCCAAACGTTTTATTTATTTCCAAGACAAGATCTCACGTGTTTTCTAGAGGTTTGCACCGGAGCCGTGAGTACCGGAGAATCACCGGAGATTTACCGGTAAAAGTACTCGATTGAAATAATCGGTAATTCACCGATTGATCTCCGGTGATCGTCGCATCTTATTTTTTTTTTAATAAATTTACACAAAATAAAAGACACATTCAACAATCAATTAAATAAATAAATTGGCTGCTAAAGATGCTGAAAAGGCAGAAATAAATAATATTTTCCGGTTCCGAAGCATATCTCAAAGCGCAGAAGAAATAGCCACGTCAAGTGAAAATAGTACAAGAGAAACTGGTCGCCCGGATTTGCTTGGATTTGTAAAAAGAAACACCAGTAATGCAGATATGACATCCGCTTCGGAAATGAATTTATTCAAAATGAATAATACGGAAACACAGTATCCTGAAAAAAGCCACAATTGGGATGAAGTGGTGCAATTCTGGATATTCAATAAACATTTAGAGCCATTAGACGAAATAGCCTTCAAATACCTAACTGTGCCTGCTACTTCTGTAAGGTCAGAGAGAGTATTTTCGACGACAGGACAAATACGAGTACTGACAAATATGAGTAATGATAGAAGAAACATGTTACGCTATGACGCTGTTGACATGTTGTGTTTTTTAAATCAAAATCAGCATTTATTGTCTTTATAAAACGTTTTTTTTTTTAAATTAAATGATTATATAAATTTAATCAATTAATTATTCTTTGTTCTTCATTATAAAGGTATAAATTAAAAAAGAAACAAAATTTCATTATTCTCCGGTGACCTCCGGTTTTTCTCCGGAGATTGGTCAATCACCGGTGAATTCAATCGGTTGTTGAAATCTCGCTCCGGTGCAAACCTCTAGTGTTTTCTTTTGCCCACATGCAGTTTGACAGTGACTTTATAATAGTTTGACATTGACAGTGACAGAAGTGACGAAAAGGGTGCGTTCAATTATTTTGCTAGAAGATACGTTCAGTATATTTTGTAAAGGATAATGTCCCAGCATCGTTTTTTTTTGTAACGCGAGATACTCATATAAATAATTATAGTTAAAGAGTAAGATTACAATCAATTATGTTTTATGTTTAAAAATAGCGATATTTTGGTTACTCAAAAAAATCTTAACCATTATTATTTTCTAGAAAATAATAATATTAACGTGATAGCATGAAGCAATGAAGCATAACGAAACGTAAAATTGTTTTTAAAAATAAAATATAGCTGCCAACCGAGCTGAGACCTAAACAATATGGACGACGTAGAAGTCATCGCGGCTGCTTCTATTTATTTAATAAGCGCTTATATTTATTATGTCACTGTATACCGCACTAAAGTTGTGAAAATGAAAAGACAAAAAAGACGGTGGTAGATGTTAAGCCTGCTTTAAGTGAGGTTTGTATGACGTATAAAACAACATTTTACACCACCTGCTCGATAATGTCGTTTTATTAAATACGTCATACAAACCTCACTTAGAGCAAGTCATTCTATCCATAGGGAGATAATGCAGTATGGCCGATCCCTAGGAAATAATGAGATTTGAATTTGGAACACCAAAAATCGTCAACATTGTGAATTAAAATGTACAAGCATCGCATAAGTTGACTCGAAATTCAAACTGGCCACTAACAAAAAAATGAAAATAGAATAAAACGTGCTTGACGGGAGCGTTATAAAAAATTGAAACAATTAGAACCTTGGAGTAGTGAATTTTGTTTGTTTTATGAACTTGTAAATAATGTAATACTTATATTTCTATAATATATGATTTGGTCGACCAAATTGTTTTTAGGGTTCCGCATTCAATTAGGAACCCTTATAGTTTTGCCATGTTTGTCTGTCCGTCTGTCTGTCCGTCCTCGCTTAATCTCTGTGACCGTTAGCACTAGAAAGCTGAAATTTGGTACCAATATGTATATCAATCACGCCGACAAAGTGGTAAAATAAAAATTGGAAAAAAAAGGTTTTATTAGGGTAGCCCCCCTATATGTAAAGTGGGAAGTGATTTTTTTTTTAATTTCAACCCTAACGTGTGATATATTGTTGGATAGGTATTTAAAAATGAATAGGGGTTTACTAAAATCATTTTTTGATAATGTCAATTATTTCGGAAATAATCGCTCCAAAAGTAAAAAACAATTTGTCCCCCCCCCCCCAAACTTTTGAACCATAAGTTTAGAAAATATGAAAAAAATCTGAAAAGTAGAACTTTTTAGGACTTTCTTGGAATATCATTTTGAACTTGATGGAAAGAACAGTTTTTGTACAAAAAAGACAAAAAGGTTGTACAAAATAATTTCTGGACTAAGTTTGTAGTATAATCGTATATGCAAGCATTTTTTTAAACGGTTTTTTAAACGGTTTTATTTAGCTCACCCCGTTTGTTTTATTCTTTGATCAAATTTAGTAATTCAAATTTCACCCTCTTCCTGTCAACCGATTAATCTGAAATTTTGTATACACTTTGGATTTTGGTGACAATACAATTATGTTTATTCATTATCATTATAAATTCAAGATGGCCGCCGCTACAAAATGGCGGATAATTTATGTTTTATTAATCCCATCAATATGGGTATCAAATGAAAGGGCTCAACAAGCAGAATACAATATACTATAAAAAATTGAAATCCAAGATGGCGGCCGCTACAAAATGGCGGATAACGTAGGTTTTATCAATCCCATCAATATGGGTATCAAATGAAAGGGCTCAACAAGCAGAATACAATATACTATAAAAAATTGAAATACAAGATGGCGGCCGCTACAAAATGGCGGATAACGTAGGTTTTATCGATCCCATCAATATGGGTATCAAATGAAAGTTCTCAACCAGTATAATACAATGTACTATATAAAATTAAAATCCAAGATGGCGGCCTCTACAAAATGGCGGATAACTTAGGTTTTATCAATCCCATCAACATGGGTATCAAATGAAAGGTCTCAACAAGTAGAATACAATTTACTATGCAAAATTGAAATCTAAGATGGCCGCCGCTACCAAATGGCTGATAACAATTTTTTATCAATCCCACCAATATGGGTATCAAATAAAAGGGCTTGACAAGAAGAATACAGTGCACTATACAACCTCAATATTTAAGATGGGCGCAGCCACCAAATGGCGTATAATAATAAGATTTAAATTTAGAAATTGAATCTGTAATTTAGGTATCTGATTAATCCAGCCTGAATCCACCACCCAAGTCAAGATTTTGTATCGTGTTGAGGACTGTGTGGCGTTAGGGTGGCTAAAAATGATACGTCGTTAGCGTTTTCCCCTCAAGACTCAGGCGATAATAATAATACGTAATAATAATTATCATACAGAATGCGAAATAAAAACTAAAAACTAGAAAATAAAAATAGGTAAAAAAACTTTTTAAGTTAAACGGTTTTATGTTAAACATACATTGCAATGTTTAAGATAAATGTACTAAAAACCAAAAAATAATAAAATAGATACAGTCGTGGGAATTATAAACATATGCATAGACTAGACTGAAATAAAACCGTGGGGCACGTCAATTGTCTACAATCGTTGATTAAAATGTTAATTAATTTGTAGACAATTGACGTGCCCCACGGTTTTATTTCAGTCTAGTCTATGCATATGTTTATAATTCCCACGACTGTATCTATTTTATTATTTTTTGGTTTTTAGTACATTTATCTTAAACATTGCAATGTATGTTTAACATAAAACCGTTTAACTTAAAAAGTTTTTTTACCTATTTTTTTTAACTTCTTCTAACCTTCCAGTCAAGATATATTCCACCTTGCCCAAGCAGATCACACAGCATTCAATAGGCAATGATGCTTATACAATGTTCATTAAATAAGGAGAAAGATATATTTTTGTGGTAGTTAGTTGAATTTGTACCGGCCATCAGATGGTCTGCATCACAGCAACCACGTGCTGTCGACATATTCAGCTGCATTTTTCTTCGATTGGTTGATAGTTTTGGATATGAGTTGATATCATGACTGAACAAAGTCAAATTAGACTATTCAGTTATGATATCCAGTCGTGTAGTGTTGATGCATGCTGTCCACTGCTAACCGCATACAGTAGTCAAAGAGCATAACTGTGCAAAGTCAGATTTGACTGCAGTTGAATATAATATCTATACCCTGTTCGCGTTAAGATTAGACATTTAAAGAATCATTTTTTACTGTCTGTTCAACCGATTTTAACTTCTATTTCGTAGACACGGATTGCATTGACGCATTAACCCCTCGAGCGCCGATTGACATTAAAAGCAAAAAAGTGGTTACAATACCAACTATTTACTGCAGCCGCCATTTGTCATGCCAACGTAATAAAAAAAGTCAAATTCGGTTGAATGGACAGTAATACGTACGTAGTACGGTTTTCATAAATTTATAATGTTGTTTTGAACAAAGTGTAGACTGCACGAGGTTGCTGCGATGCAGTTCGTCTGATGGCTTTGACTAAAGATGAACTATTTCCTTGAACTATTACATTGAATCTGAGATTTAATGTAAGGTTCTTTGTATAATTTTTGATAGAATTAGGGTTGAGCTACATGAGGTCTCATCAAATCGCACTTTACTATGCCATCCTTTTCTGTCACTTAAAACCGTCATTTGCTAAAGCTAGAAAGAGAGCGGGATTACGATCGCTCGCGGCGGAATCGGCGAAGGGGTTGGTAAAACGCTCAGAAAAGGATGGAAGTGCAATTAGATGTGGCCGGAATGTAAAATAACTAGGTACTGTAAATAATATTATTATGTAAAAATGAATGTATGATAATGATTCTTATGGAATAATGTAAACAATAATTGATAACTTTGGATATTTACACTTATTTATTAAAATAGTACTTATAAAACTATTAATTAGTGTCATTCATCAACAGACTCTTTATCCCAATCTTTCATTTTGGCACCCATCATGAAGTCGTCCCTGGAATGTTAAAACAAAAGTTAGGAACTGAATTCTAAAATAGAAACCTTAAAACTGAGGTTATTGATTTTATGAAGTTAAAGATATGGGAATATTTTTAGCAGAGTACCCTTTAAATACCATAATAAACCCAAAAATAATGGGTTTCGAATAGTGATGGGCAATGATAATAATCCGGTTAATATCATTTGGCTAATAATCGATTAAAACTCAGTTAATAACCATTAATAGCAATTATGGATGATAACCCTGCTATTAATGTTATTTTAGTGATTGAAAATTTCCCTTCATGGTTTTCAGGCTTAGGACTGTCAGATTAGACTTCATTTCATCATCTTTCTTTGTAGTAGATAAATGTGCAATTTAAAACTAATCTGGCCCATTT
>OU342705.1:0-15332 GCA_910589285.2 Mythimna ferrago
TTTAAATAGCTTATGAACTATAGAGCATAATATTGAAGATATTAAGGAGATATAATTATCTTTAAATATAATTTATTGTAATAAATTATTTATAAAAATTAGTTATTTTATTTTTACAATGAAAATGTAAAGTTTTAATTTAAACTATATAAATAAGAAATATTAATGGAATTTAACCACTAAAAATTAAGTTAGCAGCTTAATTTTAATCTTTATATTTCCAATTTAATTGGAATTTTATAATTCAATATTATCATTAACAGTGATATACCTCTTTTTGGTTTCAATTAATATATTCAATAATAAATAAGGAGTTTATTTAACTCTTTCTTTTAAGTCGAAATTAAATGCAAAATTGCTTCTTATTTTAAGATAAATTATAAAATATAATATTTTTTGAATGCAAATCAAATGTTTTTTTTAAACTATAATCCTTTTAATTTGTTCAATTTAATATATTTTGATTTCATTCATGATATAATCCAATTAATAGAATTATAATAAAAAAAAATCTAATTTTTGTTCAAAAAATAAAATTTACCAATTTATATAGTGGAATAATTGGAAAGATAAGAGCAATTTCTACATCAAAAATTAAAAAAATTACAGTAATTAAAAAAAAATGTAAAGAAAAAGGTATTCGGGCTGAAGATTTAGGATCAAATCCACATTCAAATGGAGAACATTTTTCTCGATCTGAGAATGTTTTTTTTGATAAAATAATAGATAGAAATATTATAATATTAGAAATTAATATAATAATTAAAAAAATATTTATTATTAAAATAATTATTTATATTAAAATTTTTAAACTTTTTGATTGGAAGTCAAATATACTAAATATATTATATAAATAATTAATTTCCCCATCAATAAATTGAAATATAAAGGAATAATCAAACTACATCAACAAAATGTCAATATCAAGCTGCTGCTTCAAATCCAAAATGATGATTACTAGAAAAATGGTTGTTTAAATGACGAATTATGCAAATTAAAAGAAATAATGTTCCAATAATTACATGTAAACCATGAAATCCTGTTGCTATAAAGAATGTTGATCCGTAAACTCTGTCAGCAATAGTAAAAGGTGCTTCTAAATATTCATATGCTTGTAGAATTGTGAAATAAATTCCTAAGATAATGGTAATAAATAAACCTTGAGTTATTTGAGAATTATTATTTTCTATAATAGCGTGATGAGCTCAAGTAACAGATACTCCTGAACTAATTAAAATAATTGTGTTTAATAAAGGAATTTGAAAGGGGTTAAAAGGAACAATTCTAGTTGGGGGTCAAATAGCTCCAATTTCAATATTAGGTGCTAATCTTCTATGAAAAAACGCCCAAAAAAAAGAAATAAAAAAAAAAATTTCAGAAACAATAAATAAAATTATTCCTCATCGAAGTCCTTTAGTAACTAAAATTGTATGTTTACCTTGTAAAGTTCCTTCACGACAAATATCTCGTCATCATTGATATATTGTTATGATAATAATTAAATATCCTAAGATTAATAAATTTATATTAAAATTATGGAATCATTTTACTATTCCTGTTACAAGAACTATAACTCCAATAGCCCCTGTTAAAGGTCATGGTCTATAATCTACTAAGTGAAATGGATGATTAAAATTTGTTTTCATTAATTTACTTCTCTAGAATATAAAGTTCTTAAAATTGCAATAACATAAGATTGAATAATAGCTACTGCTGATTCTAAAATTAATAATAAAATTTGAGTAATTACTAAAATAATAATTAAATAATTAGGTATAGTAGATCCTGTTCCTCTTAATAAAGTTATTAAAAGATGTCCTGCAATTATATTAGCAGTTAAACGTACAGCTAAAGTTCCAGGACGAATAATATTACTAATTGTTTCAATTAAAACTATAAATGGTATTAAAATAGATGGGGTTCCTTGAGGAATTATATGAATAAATATGTGTTGTGAATTATTAATTCACCCATAAATTATAAATCTTAATCATAAAGGTAAAGAAATAGATAAAGATAATGTTAAATGACTTGTTCTAGTAAAAATATAAGGAAATAAACCTAAAAAATTATTAAATAAAATAAATGAAAATATTGAAATAAAAATAAAAGTGGATCCTTGAAAATAATTATTTTTTAATAAAGTTTTAAATTCATTATGAAGTTTTAATAAAATAAAATTTCATAAATAGAAATGACGATTAGGAATTAATCAAAATGAATAAGGAATAAATATAATTCCTAAAATTGTTCTAATTCAATTAAAAGAAATATTGAATAAATTAGTTGAGGGGTCAAAAATTGAAAATAAATTACTTATCATTTTCAATTAAAATTTTTAAGTTTAATATTAAAATTATTTTTATTTGAGATTTTTTTTTCGAAAATATAATAATTTATAACATTAAAAATTAAATAAATTAATAAAAAAAAAAAAAAAGAAATTAATCAATTAATAGGTATTATTTGAGGGATAAAAGAATATTACATAAGTAATAACTTAAATTTGACATATTTATGTTATAGTTTAACTAATTCTTTGTAAATAAATATTTCATTAGAAGTAAATGCTAATTTACTATAAAATGGTTTAAGAGACCAGTACTTGCTTTCAGTCATCTAATGAGGAATAATTATTAATTCAATTAATAAAATTTTTAATTGAAATTCTTTCAATTACAATAGGTATAAAACTATGATTAGCTCCACAAATTTCTGAACATTGTCCGAAAAAAATACCTGGACGGTTAATAAAAAAATTAGTTTGATTTAAACGTCCTGGATTAGCATCTACTTTTACTCCTAAAGAGGGAATAGTTCAAGAATGAATTACATCTGTAGCAGTAACTAAAATTCGAATTTGATTATTTATTGGTAAAATAATTCGATTATCAACATCTAATAGTCGAAAATCTCTGGAATTAAGTTCATTAGAGGGGATTATATATGAATCAAATTCGATATTATGAAAATCTGAATATTCATATCTTCAGTATCATTGATGTCCGATAGATTTTAAGGTAATTAATGGATTATTTAATTCATCTAATAAATATAGTAAACGTAAAGAAGGAAGAGCAATAAAAATTAAAGTAATTGCTGGTAAAATAGTTCAAATTAATTCAATTATTTGACCCTCTAATAAAAATCGATTAATATATTTATTAAATAATAATCTTGATATTAAATATCCTACTAAAATTGTAATTATAATAAGAATAATTAAGGTGTGATCATGAAAAAAAATAATTTGTTCTATTAAAGGAGATGCTCTATTTTGTAAATTAAGGTTAGATCATGTTGCAATTTCTAAAAAAAGGATATTCCTTTATAAATGGGGTTTAAATCCATTACATATAATCTGCCATATTAGAAGAAGTTTCTTAAAATAGGTAATTCGTTATATGAATGTTCTGCGGGGGGTAGATTTTGATATCATTCAATTGATGATGATAAATTTAAAGAAAATAAAGCAATACGTTGATTAATTAATGATTCTCAGATAATAATTAATATAAATATAATAGCCAATAAAGAAATATAAGAACCTAAAGAGGAAATAATATTTCAAGAAATATAAGAATCGGGATAATCTGAGTATCGTCGAGGTATACCTGCTAAACCTAAAAAATGTTGAGGGAAAAAAGTTAAATTTACTCCAATAAATATTACAAAAAATTGAATTTTTAAAAGATAAGGGTTTAAAGATAATCCTGTGAATAGAGGATATCAATGAATAAAACCCCCTAAAATGGCAAATACAGCTCCCATAGATAATACATAGTGAAAATGGGCAACTACATAATAAGTATCATGAAGAGTAATATCAATTGATGAATTTGATAAAATTACTCCTGTTAATCCCCCAACAGTAAATAAAAATACAAATCCTAATCTTCATAAAATAGATGGAGAATAATTAATTTGAGTTCCATGAAAGGTTGCTAATCAACTAAAAATTTTAATACCGGTTGGTACGGCAATAATTATAGTTGCTGATGTAAAATAGGCTCGAGTATCAATATCTATTCCTACGGTGAATATGTGATGAGCTCAAACAATAAATCCTAATAATCCAATAGCTAATATTGCATAGATTATACCTAAACATCCGAATGTTTCCTTTTTTCCTCTTTCTTGGGAAATAATGTGAGAAATTATCCCAAATCCTGGTAAAATTAAAATATAAACTTCTGGATGCCCAAAAAATCAAAATAAATGTTGATATAAAATTGGATCTCCTCCTCCTGCAGGGTCAAAAAAAGATGTATTAAGATTACGATCTGTTAAAAGTATTGTGATAGCTCCAGCTAATACAGGTAAAGATAATAGTAGTAAGAATGCAGTAATTCCTACAGCTCAAATAAATAGAGGTATTTGATCAAAAGATAAACTGTTTAATCGTATGTTAATGATTGTAGTAATAAAATTAATAGCCCCTAAAATAGAAGAAATTCCTGCAAGATGAAGGGAAAAAATGGCTAAGTCTACAGAACTACCTCCATGGGCAATATTTGATGAAAGGGGGGGGTATACCGTTCATCCTGTTCCAGCTCCATTTTCTACAATTCTACTTGAAATTAATAAAGTTAATGAAGGTGGAAGTAGTCAAAAACTTATATTATTTATTCGAGGAAATGCTATATCAGGTGCTCCTAATATTAAAGGAACAAGTCAATTACCAAATCCTCCAATTATAATAGGTATAACTATAAAAAAAATTATAATAAAAGCATGTGCTGTTACAATAGTATTATAAATTTGATCATCTCCGATTAAAGATCCAGGGGTTCCTAATTCAGCTCGAATTAGTAATCTTAATGAAGTTCCAACTATACCAGCTCAAATACCAAAAATGAAATATAATGTACCAATATCTTTATGATTTGTTGAATAAAGTCATTTTCGCTAAATAAAATGGCTGAGTTTAAGCGATAAATTGTAAATTTATTTACGAGAATAATTCTCTTTTATTATATTTATGGGCTTTATATTCATATATGATATAAAATTGCAAATTTTAAGGTGTAGAAATTTCTATTAAGGCTTAAAGAATAATTTCTTTATAAATAATTTTGAAGATTATTAGTTTGATTTAACTTAAAACCTTAATAAAAAAAAAAAGTTCTAAAAATTATTCCAAATAAAGAAATAAATGAGAAAAAATTAATTAATAAAAAATAATTATTTTTAATGAAAATTTTAAATCATTTTATTTTTAAATAATTAAATATTAGAGCAGAATATCTAATACGAATATAAAAAAATAATATGATTAATCTTATTATAATAAAAATAAAAGTTAATATATATATGTTATTATTAATTAAAAAATTAATAATAATTCATTTAGGGAAAAATCCAATGAAAGGGGGGAGTCCCCCTAATGAAAGGAAATTAATTAATAAATTAATTTTAATAAAAAAGTTTATATTATTAATAAATAATTGGTTAATAAAATATATATTTAAAATATAAAATAAAAAACATATAATTCTAATTATAAATGAATATATAAAAATATAAAAAAATCATAAAGTTTCACTAATTATAATTGATGAAAGTATTCATCCTAAATTATTAATGGAAGAAAAGGCTATTAATTTACGTAATGAAGTTTGATTTAACCCCCCAATAGCTCCAATTATAATATTTATAATAATAATAATAATAATAAAATTATTATTTAAATAATAAGATAAAATAATTATTGGGGTAATTTTTTGTCAAGTTATTAAAATAAAATTATTTATTCATGATAAACCTTCTACAATATTGGGGAATCAAAAATGGAAGGGGGTTCTTCCTATTTTTATAAGTATAGATGAGTTTATTATGATAGAAAATAAAGTTATTTATTTCAAAATTTTTTATAAAGGTTATTTTAATTAAAATTGAGAATAAGAAATTAATTGAGGCAATAGATTGAGTTAAAAAATATTTTAATGATGCTTCAGTAGATAATAAATTATTTGAATTAGAAATTAGGGGGATAAATCTTAAAAGATTAATTTCTAAACCAATTCAACATCCAAATCATGAATTAGAGGAAATTGAAATTAAAGTTCTAAAAAATAATATAAAATAAAAAAATATTTTGTTAGAATTAAATAAAAAAAAAATTTAAAATAAGAAATTATTTCTTTTAAGAATTAAAAATTCAAATATTATATTTTAGTGTATGATGCACCGTAGTTTTTGATACTATTAGGTATAGTTTAATTCTATAAAATATAATAAAGGTAAAAATTTACTTAATTTATCCTATCAGAATAATCCTTTAATCAGGCACTTTATTTTTAAAAAAAAGGGATTCCTTTATAGTTGGGGTATGAACCCAAAAGCTTAATTTAGCTTATTTTTAATTTTATTTTTTTTTTATTTATATGCAAATTTATTAAAAATGGTTTAATGCTAAATTTAAAAGAAATTAATTTATTATATATATATATATATATATTAAAAATTTAATATATTAATATATATATATATATAATAAATTATTAAAAAATTAAAATTAATTATATTAATATATTATAATTTGAATGAATATTAATTGTTTACCTCTTGAATTTTATTTTCAATATAAATATTATGAAAAGAAAGAAAAGAAATTATTAAAAATTTAATAACTTATATTAAATATTTTAATATAAAAAAAAAAAAAAAAAAATCTATTCATAAAAATTTACATATAAATAAATTTTTTATGGTTTTAAAAATTTATTTTAAATTTATTTTACATATAAATTTTAGTGTTAAATTTAATTTATTTTAATAATAATTTATGTTTTAATAGTAGTAATTAATATTAAATTATTTAAGAAATTAAGATTTAGTAATATTTTAATTAATAACAAATTTTGTGCCAGCAGTTGCGGTTATACAAAAATTAAATTAAATTTTATTAGTAATTAATTAATAAATTTGAATTATTTATAATAAAAATTTTAAATTATTAGGTGAAATTTTAATTTAATGAAATTTTATATTTTAATTATGATTTAATAAATTTTATAATAAACTAGGATTAGATACCCTATTATTAAAATTTAAAATTAAGATACTAAAATAGTAAATAATTATTTATTGAAACTTAAATAATTTGGCGGTATTTTAGTTCATTTAGAGGAATCTGTTTAATAATTGATAATCCACGAATAAATTTACTTAATTTATAATTTTGTATATCGTTGTTAAAAAAATATTTTTTAATAAAATTAATATTTAATAATTATAATAAAAATTTAGATCAGATCAAGATGCAGATTATAATTAAGAATATAATGGATTACAATAAATTTATTTATATGAATATTAATTTGTAATAATTAATTGAAAGTGGATTTAAATGTAATTTTATTTAGTTTATTAAAATGATTATATATTAAAATATGTACATATTGCCCGTCGCTTTCATATAATAAAATTGAAATAAGTCGTAACAAAGTAGAGGTACTGGAAAGTGTTTCTAGAAAGAACAAATTAGAGCTTGAATATAAAGTATTTCATTTACATTGAAAAGATATTAAAAATTAATTGATTTGAGGGGTTAAATTAATTAATTAATTTTATTAAAATAATTTTTAAGTAAAAAATATTTTGGGGGGTTAAAGTATTTTTTATAGAAAAAATTAAATAATTTATAGTAAATTAGTATTGTAAAAGAATTTTGAAATAAATGAAATAATAAATTGAGTGTAAGTAATTTTAGTTTAGTGTATCTTGTGTATCAGAGTTTATTAATAAATATTTTTGGGGAAAAAAATCTCGAATTTAAAAGAGATAATTAATTAATAAAGTTATTGTAGCATAAATATTTTTCATAATTAATTTGAAATGAAATGTTAATCGTTTTTAAATATATCTAGTTTTTTTAGAAAAAAATTTAATTTTTTATTTTTTTAATAAATAAATTACTTGATTAATTTATTTAGTTAAATAATTTTATATTTTAAGGGATAAGCTTTAATTTAGATTAATATAAATATTTTAAAAATATTAAAACTTTTATAATTTATATTGTTAAAAAATTTTAATTTATTATAAATAATTTTGTTAAAAATAAAATTTAAAAAAATTTTATTTTTTTTATAAAAAAAAAATTTTTAATTTTATTAAATTTGATATAATGATAAAATTAGTATATAATATATAATTAATATATAAAATTATTATTTTTAAGTGAGTTAATTAAAAGGAATTCGGCAAATTTTAATATTCACTTGTTTATCAAAAACATGTCTTTTTGAAAATAATATAAAGTCTAATCTGCCCACTGATAAAAATTAAAGGGCTGCAGTAATTTGACTGTACAAAGGTAGCATAATCATTAGTCATTTAATTGATGACTTGTATGAAAGATTGGATGAGATATTAACTGTCTCTTAATTATAAATAGAATTTAATTTTTTAATTAAAAAGTTAAAATATTTTAAAAAGACGAGAAGACCCTATAGAGTTTTATAATTTTATTAATTAAGATTATTTAAATAAAAATTATAAGTTAAAATTATTAAAATTATTTTGTTGGGGTGACAGAAAAATAAATTTAACTTTTTTTTTAATATTAAACATATATAAGTGAGAATATTGATCCAATAATATTGATTATAAGAAAAAATTACCTTAGGGATAACAGCGTAATTTTTTTTTTTTAGTTCATATAAAAAAAAGAGTTTGCGACCTCGATGTTGGATTAAGATAAAATTTAAATGCAGAAGTTTAAAATTTTGATCTGTTCGATCATTAAAATCTTACATGATCTGAGTTCAAACCGGTGTAAGCCAGGTTGGTTTCTATCTTTTATAAATTAAAATATTTTAGTACGAAAGGATTAAATATTTAAATTAAATTTATATTAAAGAATTTTATTAATTTTAATTTAAAAAATGAATTAATATAATATATATATATATATATACTATTTTGACAGAAAAATGTGGTGATTTTAGAAGTCATTAATATATAATTAAATTATATAGATAGTATTGTATATATTTGATATTTATTTAATTACAATTGGATTATTAATTTTAGTTATTGGAGTATTAGTAGGGGTAGCATACTTAACTTTATTAGAACGTAAAGTTTTGGGTTATATTCAGATTCGGAAAGGTCCTAATAAAGTTGGGTTTTTAGGTATTTTACAACCTTTTTCTGATGCTATTAAATTATTTACTAAAGAACAAACTTACCCTAATTTTTCTAATTATATTTGTTATTATTTTTCTCCTATTATTAGATTTATTTTATCTTTAATAATTTGATTATTAATTCCTTATTATTTTAATTTAATTAGATTTAATTTGGGAATTTTATTTTTTTTATGTTGTACTAGATTGGGGGTTTATACTGTGATAGTAGCTGGATGATCTTCTAATTCAAATTATGCTTTATTAGGGGGGTTACGATCTGTAGCTCAAACTATTTCTTATGAAGTTAGATTAGCTTTGATTTTAATATCTAGAATTATTATAATTATGGATTTTAATTTATTAAATTTTTTTATTATCAGGAGTATATTTGATTTTTATTTTTAATATTTCCTTTAAGATTGTGTTGAATAAGATCTAGTTTAGCTGAGACTAATCGAACACCTTTTGATTTTGCTGAGGGGGAAAGAGAATTAGTTTCTGGGTTTAATATTGAATATAGAAGAGGTGGATTTGCTTTAATTTTTTTAGCAGAATATTCTAGAATTTTGTTTATAAGAATATTATTTGTTTTGTTATATTTAGGTGGTTTTAATTTAAGATTTTTATTTTATTTTAAATTAAGATTTATTTCTTTTTTATTTATTTGGGGTTCGTGGTACATTACCACGTTATCGATATGATAAGTTAATATATTTAGCTTGAAAAAGATATTTACCAGTTTCTTTAAATTTTTTATTATTTTTCTTAGGTATTAAAATTTTATTAATATAATTTAATTTTTTTTAGTATAAATTAATAGAAAATAATTCTTTCTTAAGTTTTCAAAACAAATGCTTATTTCAAGCTCATTAATTATTAGTTGAATAAAAGATTATCTCAATATTTATTAATAAATGGATTAATAATAAAGTAGGAAAAATAGAAAATTGTTAATAATTGTCCTGTAATAATAAAAGGGTCTTCTACTGGTCGGGCTCCAATTCAAGTTAATAAGATAACAATTGTTACTATTGATCAAAATAAAATTTGATTGATAGGATAAAATTGAATTCCTTGAATTTTTTTATTAAATGTGAATGGTAGAATGATTAAAATTAAGATTGATATTACTAAGGCAATTACCCCTCCTAGTTTATTAGGGATTGATCGTAAAATTGCATAAGCAAATAAAAAGTATCATTCTGGTTGAATATGAACTGGGGTAACTAAAGGATTAGCTGGGATAAAATTATCAGGATCTCCCAATAAATATGGGTTAGTTAATGTTAAAATGGTTAATAAAAATAATAAGATAATAAATCCGATTAAGTCTTTAAATGTAAAAAAGGGGTGAAAGGGGATTTTGTCTAAATTTCTATTTAAACCTAGGGGGTTATTTGATCCTGTTTGATGTAGAAATAATAAATGAATTATTGTTATTATTAAAACAATAAAGGGTAATAAAAAGTGAAATGTATAAAATCGAGTTAAAGTTGCATTATCTACTGCAAATCCACCTCAAATTCAAGTTACAATTTTTACTCCTAAAGAGGGAATAGCTGATAAAAGATTTGTAATAACTGTTGCTCCTCAAAATGATATTTGACCTCAAGGTAAAACATATCCTATAAATGCTGTTGCTATTAATAAAAATAAAATAATTACACCCACTATTCATGTGTATTTTAAATTAAAGGATTCATAATAAATTCCTCGTCCAATATGAAGATAAATACAAATAAAAAAAAAAGAAGCTCCATTAGCATGAAGGGTGCGAATTAATCATCCATAGTTTACATTTCGGCAAATATAGTTAACTCTATAAAATGCTATTTCAATATTTGCTGTATAATATATTGTTAAAAATAATCCTGTTAAAATTTGGGCAATTAAACATAGGGCTAATAATGATCCAAAATTTCATCAAGCTGAAATATTTGATGGAGATGGTAAATCAATTAATGATCCATTAATAATTTTTAAAATAGGGTGAGTTTTTCGAATAGTAATAAATTTATTTATCATTAAATTTAATTTGATGATGATCGAATAGGGCCATAAAAAATATTAGTAATTTTTACAATTGCAATTAAAGTAATAAATAGATAAATTACTAATATTATTATAATTAAGAATGTTTGATTATTATATAATTTACTTAAATTGATTTTATTTTCATTATTGATAAATAAAATTAATTGATTTAAATTATCTATATCTGAGTTTATAGATAAATTTATTCATGATAAATTATTTATATATATTAATTGGGTTATTATTATTAACATTAATAAAATAAAAAATATTTTTTTAATATTAATTATAAATTTAAATATTTCATTTGAGGCAATTCTTGATACATAAATAAATAAAACTAATAATCCCCCTAAGAAAGTAAGAAATAAAATGTATGCAAATCAATAAGTTTTAATTAACATACCGGTTAATAAGCAAGTTAATAGGGTTTGAATTAAAATTATTAAGCCTATAGATAAAGGATTGTTTAAAAATAATATAAAAAAAGAAATTATTATTATTAATAAAGATAGAGTTAATTTTAAAATTTCAAATCAAAGAATAGTTTAAAAAAAATAATAATTTTGGAGATTATTGATGAAGATATTCTTTTTCTTTGAAGTTTTTAAAGTAAATAACTTAACTTTGATTTACAAGACCAATATTTTTTTTTAAACTATAAAAACAAATGATAATTTTAAATATGTGAATTATTTTTATTTTGATATTTATTGTAGGAAATTTAATTTTTATTTCTAAACATAAACATTTAATAATTGTTTTGCTTAGATTAGAATTTATTGTTTTAAGAATTTTTTTTTTTATGTTAATTTATTTAATTTTTATTGATTATGATATATATATATTAATAGTATTTTTGGTTTTTTCTGTTTGTGAGGGGGCATTAGGATTATCAATTTTAGTTTCTATAATTCGAACTCATGGAAATGATTATTTTCAAAGATTTAATTTATTATAAATAAATAGTATAATATATATATATATATATATATATATAAATAAAATGATAAAATTTTTAATTATAATAATTTTTATAGTACCTATATGTTTTATGAAAAATATATTTTGAATGGTTCAAATAATTTTATTTTTAATGATGTTTTTATTTATAAATTTAGGTATAAGATTAAATTTATTTTGTAATATAAGATATATAATATCATGTGATATTATATCTTATGGTTTAATTATATTAAGAATTTGAATTTCTATTTTGATAATTATAGCTAGTGAAAATTTAAATAAAATAGGTTTTTATGTAGGTTTTTTTTTATTTAATGTTCTTTTTTTATTAATTATATTATATATAACTTTTAGAACAATAAATATATTCATATTTTATTTATTTTTTGAGGGAAGATTAATTCCTACTTTATTATTAATTATTGGTTGGGGTTATCAACCTGAGCGTATTCAAGCTGGTATGTATTTATTGTTTTACACTTTATTTGTATCATTACCTTTATTAATTGGAATTTTTTATATTTTTAGTGAAACATATTGTATAATAATTTATTTTTTAAAATTTTTTAATATAAATTTTTATATTCTATATTTTTCAATGATTTTAGCATTTTTAGTAAAAATACCAATGTATTTTGTTCATTTATGATTACCTAAAGCCCATGTTGAAGCTCCTGTTTCTGGATCTATAATTTTAGCTGGGATTATGTTAAAATTAGGAGGTTATGGTTTATTGCGTTTATTAGTTTTTATACAAGAAATTAATTTAAAATTAAATTATTTGAGAATTATTATTAGTTTAATTGGGGGGTTCTATATTAGATTAAAATGTTTTTGTCAAGTAGATATTAAATCATTAATTGCTTATTCTTCTGTTGCTCACATAAGTATTGTAATTAGAGGAATTATAATTATAAATTATTGAGGATTTGTTGGATCTTATATTTTAATAATTGGTCATGGATTATGTTCATCTGGAATGTTTTGTTTAGCTAATATTAGTTATGAACGTTTACATAGACGAAGATTATATATTAATAAAGGGATAATAAATTTTATACCTTCTATAAGATTGTGGTGATTTTTATTAATATCTTCTAATATGGCTGCTCCTCCTAGATTAAATTTAATGGGTGAAATTAGTTTAATTAATAGATTAATAAGATGATCATGAATTTCTATATTATTACTAATATTAATTTCTTTTTTTAGAGCTGGTTATAGTTTATATTTATATTCTTTTATTCAACATGGAAAGTATTATTCAGGTATTTATAGATATTATATAGGAGTTTCTCGTGAATATTTAATATTAATATTACATTGATTACCTTTAAATATTTTAGTTTTAAAAATTGATTATAGAATAATTTGATTTTATTTAAATAATTTAAATTAAAATATTGATTTGTGGTGTCAAAAATATGAATAAATTCATTTTAAATTATTAATAATATAAAATATTCAATTTGTTTTATTTCTTTTGTTTTTTTATTTATAATAAGAATAATTAATTTTTTATTTATGATTTATTTTATCATAAATAATATAGTTATTTTGATGGAATGAGAAGTTATTTCTTTTAATTCGGTATCGATTATTATATCTATTTTATTAGATTGAATGTCTTTATTATTTATAATGTTTGTTTTTTTAATTTCTTCTGTTGTTATTTATTATAGAAAAAGATATATGAGATCTGAATTAAATTTAATGCGATTTATTATTTTAGTTTTATTATTTGTTTTTTCAATGATATTATTAATTATTAGTCCTAATGTTGTTAGAATTTTATTGGGTTGAGATGGCTTAGGTTTAGTTTCTTATTGTTTAGTAGTTTATTATCAAAATTTAAAATCTTATAATGCAGGAATATTAACAGCTTTAAGAAATCGTATTGGGGATGTTTTTATTTTAATAGTAATTGCTTGAATAATAAATTATGGTAGTTGAAATTATATTTTTTATTTAGAATTTATAAATAATGATTGAGAAATAAATATAATTGGAAGATTAATTATTATAGCTGCAATAACAAAAAGAGCTCAAATTCCTTTTAGTTCTTGATTACCCGCTGCTATAGCTGCTCCTACACCTGTGTCTGCATTAGTTCATTCTTCGACTTTAGTAACAGCTGGTGTATATTTATTAATTCGATTTAATATAATATTACTTGATATATTTTTTTTAAAATTATTATTATTATTATCAGGTTTAACAATATTTATAGCTGGTATTTCAGCTAATTATGAATTTGACTTGAAAAAAATTATTGCTTTATCTACTTTAAGACAATTAGGTTTAATAATAAGAATTTTAAGTATGGGTTTACCTGATTTAGCTTTTTTTCATTTATTGACTCATGCAATATTTAAAGCTTTATTATTTATGTGTGCTGGTGTAATTATTCATATAATAAATGATATACAAGATATTCGTTTTATAGGGGGAATTAGTTTATTTATTCCAATGACTTCATTGTGTATAAATATTTCTAATTTAGCATTATGTGGAATTCCTTTTTTAGCTGGATTTTATTCTAAGGATTTAATTTTAGAGTTGGTTAGATTTAGAAATTTAAATTTAAGAATTTTTTTTTTATATTATTTTTCTACTGGGTTAACAATATTTTATACTTTTCGTTTGGTAATATATTTAATAGTAAATGATTATAATTTAATAAGAATTTATAATTTATATGATGAAGATTATATTATATTAAAAAGAATGTTAATTTTATTATTTATAAGAGTTATTAGAGGTAGATTTTTAAGATGATTAATTTTTTCTTATCCTTATATAATTTATCTACCTTTTAATTTGAAAATAATGGTTATTTATATTAGTTTAATTGGGGGAATTTCAGGTTATTTAATTAGAAATATAAGAATTTATTCTGTGAATAAATTTATTATAACTTATAATTTAAGAAATTTTTTATGTTTAATGTGATTTATACCTAATTTATCAACTTATGGTTTAAGATATTATTTTTTAAATTTTGGTCAAAATTTATTAAAAAATATTGATTTAGGGTGAAGAGAATTGTATAGAGGGTTTGGTATAGTTGAAATTTTAAAAAAATATTCTGTTTTTTATAATATTTATCAAATAAATAATTTTAAAATTTATTTATTTAGATTTATTATTTGAATAATAATGATTTTATTTATATTATTATTATTTAGAAATTAA